>APFE030666675.1:1649-110363 GCA_000404065.3 Pinus taeda | reverse complement strand
ATTCTTTTTTATTGCTTCTATTTCTTCATCCATTGTCACTAATCATTTTTCTTCTTTGACTGCATAATCAAAATGGATTGGGTCATCTACATGACAAAATAATGCAAATGAGGAATTCAGAGCTTCGTTAACATCATCTTCACTCTGCTCATAAATTTCATTTAAATTTATGAATTTTTATCTTCTTGTGCTTGGGGAATATGAACATGAAATGTCACTTGATCTTGTGCGTGAAGTAGATAAATATATGTATCTTTTCCATGTGCATCGAGTAGTCTTTTCTTGACTGAGTGACGTTGTCCTATTATTTGTTGAGGGTGTCACATGGCGACTGCTTTCTTGAACTTTCATAGGTAGGAGGAGTCAACATTGCAAAATTATCTGTTGCAATTAATTCCTGTTTGTCTTCATGTGGTATACATGTTTTCACATTGATTGTATTCTTGAAACTTCCATCCCATGCTTCCTCTTCTATGCATTTCACATCTCTGCTAATTATTACATTCTTGGTTAATGGATTATAGAGCTTATAGGTCTTGGATTCATCACTATATCCAAAAAACATTCATTTCTCCCCCTTGTTGTCCCAGTTCTTCCTTAATTCATCTGGGACATGTGCATAAGCCACACATCTAAACACCCTCATGTGAGTGATACTATGCTTTCCTCCACTCCATTCCTCTTCAGTAACCTTATTCTTAACACATTTGATTGGACGCCCATTAATGATATATGTTACACAAGTAATGGCTTCATCCCAATATTAATTTGGTGAATGCTTTACCTTCAATATACTCATTTCCATTTCCATAATAGTTCTCTTTTTCCTTTCCTTGACACCATTTTGATGAGGTGTATATGTTGTTGTAAATTGCTTATGAATTCCATACTCCTTGAAAAAATGAAGTCAGTCATTTGAGATGTATTCTCCACCCTTGTCAGTCCTTAAAAAATTTATGTATTGTTCACTTTTCTTATCAACAAGAGATTTGTATTAGAGGAAGTGCTTAAATACTTCATTTTTCTATTTTAGAAAGTACACCCATGTCTTCCTTGTGTAGTCATCTATCAAAGTCCAAAAATAATAGTTGCCACTAATTGATGGTGTCTGCATTGGTCCACATAAGTCTGAATGGACAACCTCTAAGGGTCCTTTTTCCCTTATTGACTTTCTAGGTGGAAATTATTCTCTATGTTTTTTCTCAAGATACATCCTTCACATAGGCTTTCTAGTTTTTCTATGAGTTGAAATCCATTCACCATGCCTTTCCTATGTAACAAATTCAAAACTCCAAAATTAAGATGACCAAATCTCAAATGCCATAACTTGTTTTCATTTTTTACCTCTACTCAAAGGTTTATTTGTGTGACAACTCCAACTTTTATTTCATCCTCGTGTGAATTCATTGACAGTTGTGCTTGCACATCTTCTTCCTTCAAATTTGGTTTTATCTTTAGGGGAAACATTTTATTTCTTAACATCTGAACTTTTGCAATCAATTGTTTTCTTGAGACTTATCCAAAATTGTACATTCTACATTTTTGAAACACAAATTTTAGCCCTTCTACATGATCTTTCCAATGCTTATAAGGTTATGTTTCAAACCACAGAAAAATTAAACATCTAAAATGTACTTCTTCTCCCCCTTCTTTGTTAGAATGTTGACTCTTATTTTTCCCAGGACATGGACTTTGTTATCAGTCCCTAATGTCACTTTATGTTTCACACTTTCATCTATATTGGAAAAAAAATTATGTTCCTTGTAATGTGATTGTTGCACCCTGAATCTAGAAACCATACATCCTTTTGTTTTTCTTATGCCACATTACAAGCTAGAAACATGCTATCTTGGTTCTAATTTTCCTTTCTGAAATTTTCATTTCATTTGTTACTTATATCATGTTTCTTCTTTCCACATTCATTTCCATAATGACCTTACCTCCTACAATAATGACAATGAACTTGAGATTTATCATACCTTTTTCCTTGTGCTTGATTTTGTCTTAGGCCTTGACTTGAATTTTGATTATTTCCCCTTCCACTTGAGATTCAAGGGTAGCATCTTCCTTCTCTGTGTGGGTTTCTTCCTCTTCCTCTATCATTTGATCTTCCTTTGCCTCTACCTTGACCAATTGAGACTTATGTCTTGAAGGCATGCTCCAATGAGGAGTGTGTTTCCCTATTCAATCTATGTTCATGAGAAATTATTGATGCATAAAGTTCATCCATTAAAAATTGTGAGAGATCCTTTGTATCTTCTATGGCCACAACAATGGCATCAAATCTTGATGGTAAAATCCTTAAAATTTTCTCAATTGTCCTTCATTCCTCAAGTGTCTCATCATGAGACCTCATTTGAGTAACTAGTCCAATTACTTGGGTAAAAAGTGGGGCTATATGCTCAGACTATTTGATATAAATTATCTTAGAATCTCTTCTTAGCATTTGTAGCTTTGTTGTCCTTATGTTTTCCATTCCGTGTTAGGTTGTTTGGAGAATATCACATGGTTTCTTGGCCTTTGTTGCTTGTACAATCCTTGGGAAAATAATTTCATGAACTATTTGAGAAATGTAGAAGAGGTCCTTTGAATCCTTCTTCATGTTGTCCCTCAATAAATCATTTCCTTCTTGTGACAAGGCATTGTATGTTGTTGCATCTACTACTTCTTGGAACCCATTCTGCACCAAATCCCAGATATCTTGAGAAGAAAATAGAGCCTTAATTGTAATAGCCCAATAATCATAATTTTTGTCATTAAATTTAAGTGTTTGAGGATTAGTTAAGTGTGTGCTTGATGCTTCCATTTCTAACTATAACAAAAACTTTCTCCTTGCTAGTTAATATGCTCCAAAAAAAATTAAGCTTCAATACAACCTTCAACACTTGCGAAAAAAAAAATCTACCTTGTTACTCCTTGTTGAACCTGCTCCAATACCACGTGTAAGTTTAGGTAGAGGAAACTTGTAAAGACAATTTTGTGGAGCTTAATTCACAATTTGACTTGTGTAATAAAGGTAGAGTTAAAAGCTCAAAATTTTACACACAACAAAAACAGAGTAAAAGAGTGAATGGCACAACAGACAAAAATAGTTTTGATTATATTTGGAATACATGAAGGTACATTCATGTGGAAGTTTCAGCTCCTTCACTAATTAAAAAAAGATTTATTACAAATATTTATATTCCTCTAGTTGTTGTGTAGTAAGGCACTATAAAACTCAGTAAATGTTTTTGTTTTACATGCCCATCAAAAATTTATCCCATGAATTTTTCTCTTTTGTTTTCTTGTTTTTTTTTTCAAACTTACCTTTGCAAGTAAAACTAAATACTTCTACATACTTTTTATTCAATCATACATTTTAATAAGTTAACTCATGATAGTTCAAAACATTAAAGCATAAGATGGGTGTTAGTACTAAAAACATAATTTTCTGAACTTGCACATGTTCCACACTACATATATAAGTTGTAGAATAAATGTATGGACTATATGTTTTACTAACCCTGCATTAAATTTTCATTTGTTGTAATTATCTAATGTGTTTCAGAATAGTAAGTTTTTACTCTTTCTTGGAAATTTGGTAAAAGGGTTAAGGATAATGCCTTCCAACTTAGTTTTACCCTGCTTCTAGTACTTTTAGTTTCACTCTTAGGATCAATTTCTCATTGAATATGATGATAAGGGAAATGGATATGATAGGGGCCAGATAAAGGAATCTCTTTCCTTAGAGAATTTTGGGTTGCATAAAATCAACAATTATGAAATTTGATCAATTATGCAAAGGACCCATGTTTTTTATTTGTGTAGTTGGGAAAGCATAATATTTCTTTCTCTAACATGGTTTAACTAAACTAAGTGTTATAAATTTATTTTCTATCTTAATATTCCATTTTCTATGTTAAGAGTCATCCCCAGGGACATACTTATATCAACATGTTGAAACACTACTTTTTTTCCTTTGGAAAGAAAAATTGAGAGAACAATCACTTTTTCTCCCACTAATATCACTAATTGTATCCTTATAGGGAGGGATGATTAATATTTGCATCACAGAATTTTGATAGAGGAGGTCCCTCATGGAACACTTATAGGATAAAAAATAATGTTATAATGCTAACGTTCTAGTAGTGCACTATGCATTCATGGAGAACTCAATCTCATATTTTAAGTAGCTACTTTTATTAATTTTATCCCTTTAGATACCAATTTAAATTGTGATTATGTTTGTTAGAGGCTAGGGTGGTAGTATTATTCATATAGAGGGATGTCATTTTCAAGTGTGATTTTTTACACAAGGGGAAGGGATGGTAGTAAGACCCTTGCACACCATGCCATGGGCAATTTACAAGAATTGTAATCTATGACCCTCTCTATCACACAAAGGTTGATAAGGTTGGAAATTATGTGGGTTGACTAAAGAGAGTTTTGTGCCATGTACATGGTCACCTCATTGAAATTTAGCCATATGTAGGGGAAATAACTATGAATGTGATTGCCTTATTTTGAAAAACAATTGACCCATAAGTGTGATTTCCCCACCTTGAAGTCGATAATTGGAATTATGGATATTGGATCATCGAATAGATCATCAGATTCAATTATTAATCCAATGGATATATTATCATCATGTCATGTTTATGTATATCATCACTAAGTATGGCTTGTTTATGGTAAATTAGATGCAAAATTTCTCAATATATATTTTCGCCTTCCCTTTCAAAAGAATAATTTTCCTAAAGTATACATATATGAAAACTAATGTAAAAATGTTGTTGGTTCCCAAATATCATTTTATAGCTTCATATATTTCCATCGAATTAGCACTACTTTGATAATGTCTTGGAGGAGTCGGTAGCCCATAGTGACCAATATTTCTTTAAGATAGAGCTAAATGGAACCTTATTCTTTCAATTCAAGAATGATATTATAAACATGGAAATTGGACTCCATTACCTTATTCAAACAAGTTACATGATAGATTAGACATATTTGATAGGGTGCTAGAAGAGACAATTTGTAGACTACTTTTCTGAAGCACTCAAGGATCTTATATGGTCCATAGAAATTTAATGAAATATTTGAATAGCCTTTATCTATGGTCCATAAGAATTCAATGTAATATTTAAAAACCCTTTATATTTTATAGAAGGTTATTTATAAAGTTGAAGCTAAAGAAAAACATGATCATGGTCTCACTTCATTCAATTTTGAACTAGATCTATACCTTCCTTAAGATTTTACAGGATAGCTTCTATGGTTAGTAGTTCCTATGCTACCTTAAGAAGTTAGATCTTTCAAATAAACAGGAAGTGGCTAAGATGAGGTTTCATCCACAAAAAGATTCATGTTTATGATGTCATAAATATGGGGTACATAGACAAGACTGTTATAATCTATAATAGACTCTTTTTAGATATCATTAGATCAAGATTATCAGGTTAAATATGCAGCCCTCCCTAAAAATAAGGGACTAGGGGAATGACTCAAGGATGTGAGAGAGTGCGGTAGTGGCCTTTTGTGAACCATTTCTTGTACGATCTTTAGAGAAATTCCAAGGACTAATGATAGTATTCTATAGTAATGGTAAGCCTTACTAAAATTCATCTATGGGGTCAATCCCATGTATACGAAGAGGTGGATCCTATAGTTTAGGAGGATGGAACTATTTTATATGACAACAACATGGAATTAAATTTGGCATGGTGAAAATACAATTTTACACTATAATAATGAGAAGCACCTAAGGCCAATTGGACTTGAACCATACATCACACACCAAGCAAATATAATATATACATGCAAACAAACCAAGTGGATCAAAGGGTATTCCGTCTGTTAGCGTGTGGTTGATGAGGGCCCAAGTCAATTGTATGACAAAAAATTACATTGACCCCCTAGTTAATACCTCAATGTGCATCATGGGTACCATTTATTTTAGGTGGGAACCCCAAGGGGCTTCTGAGTGAGTTCTAACAAACACCATTCCTTGGAACTATAGGTAGACCCCAATTTCAATCACTTGTGTATGACTCCTAAAATATAGGCCACTAAGGTTACCTCCTATGACTATAAGACATATCGTAAAAGTTGTGAACTAGAAGCATACACAAGGGTACAAGATTTGAGCCTACATCCTCTAGAAAAATATCCTCATATGCAAGTTTAATGCACTATAAAAATAGAATGAGGTACATATCTCATCACATGGATTCCAATGAGACATCATGTTTGATCCCTTTGTTAAATGGGATTAAGAAACAAAACTTGGTTGTAGATGGATTTTCACTCACTGACTCATGATTATAGTGTTTGACTTTGTTCCCTTGGAGGGTCTCATCTCCAACCTATTAGAAGGCCCTAAAATCCAAAGATAATTTGAGTGTTATACTATTGAAAAGAGAAATATGCCTAGTTAATTTTAATTTTTTTGTTGTTAGTGGTCATTTTTTATGTCAATGGAAATAGTATGAAATTGAATTATGTGTATTTTGATTTGTCTTCAAGGAAAATTATACAATATAAGAAATTGTAATACTTCAATTAAATTAAGACTAAGCTAAAGTAAGGAAATATATATTTTTAATTCAAATACAAATAGTGGTCCTTACCATACTATCATTTCTCACTCTAAACACTCACGATTTGAATTGAAACAAAGCACTAAAAAGAGCAAGTGTTCTAGAGGAAAAGAAAATTAAAGCACCCATAATATAAAACCCTTAGATACTAGAAAAGATGTAATAAAACGAGTAATATTATGACAAGAATACTCAACATACTAGACACTATTAGGTAGAATCAGAGGAGATAAGACAATGGTAGAATATTTTCATCCAACCCTAATGTCACTACAAGGAATCAAAGCTAGGAAGCAAGTTCAATAACAATAAAAGGAATACAAATCGAGTAAATCTATGTCAACCATAGATGTATAGACTTAGTATGGAATATAATCGGTCAGGTATGACCTTTACCTAAGAGTTGGGCCCAAGATTTTGTAGGAAAATTTGAGGGAGATAGATAAAATTCCTTGAAAAAACCTATAGTAGGGTTTCAATGCGTTATTTGTGACCAAATTGAGCATTGCTACACTAGAGGAACATTTCCATAGAGTGTTGAATAGAGCTTCAACAATTTAACGACACTAACTCACATAATTGATCAATATTTTTTGAGATATTTTATATTTAAGAAAACATTTTTCATGCCCAAATTTATCAAAAGTCCAAATTGGCTACTTAGAAAAAATTAAAAGAAAGAAAAGAATGAAAAGAAAGAAGAAAGTAAAATAAACAGTTAAAGAGATAAAGAAACACATTAGGTTTATTTGTCCCTAATTCTATTTCCTTGATTTCATCTCTGTTACTATATATTCTATGCCAAAATCCTTCTTGTTTTCCTATTATAAACAAATGGGAGGATTCAAACAAACCCTTAGTGACCTAAGTACAAACATATGAAAAGTAAAGAGAGAGACACACCTTTATTTTGTAGGTTTATCCTAGCTTTTCCTTGATGAGTGATCATTCTAAATATCTAATCGTTGGCTCTTATCATCTATATCCTACGGACGAAGACAAAAAAATATTCCAAATCCTATTATCTTACTTTAAAGTAGGTGTAGTATTGTAAATGAGATGATAATAAACATGCATTTATTTTGAAATAAAAAGTAACTAAATTGGCCCAAGTAGTTTCATTGCATTAACAAAATGGCCATAGCCAATGTAAAACCTTCATTTTCCTTGACCCAAGTCTCATCCTCTTACAAACACTCATAGTAAAGATTCACAATAGATTTTATCATATCTCAAGGTGGAGCTCTAGTAATTTGAAAACACATCGGTATTCATTGTTCACCGATCTTTCTTCACGAAAAAGATTTGATTTATATTTTATTTGATAAGGTGGATGGATTAATTTAAAAATATTTTTGACTTGATTTGATCTAGATATGTCATCATTATCCTCGATTTTATCATTTTTTGACCTCATCAAACCCTTCTCTCCTCATTATAGAAACCCTAGCGAATTCAATGCTCCTTGTTTGAAGGTTTGGACCATTCAACTCTTCTTTGCATGCCACTTGTACAATTTCAACACTCAACTGGAGTGCTTTGGGAGCATTCAATGGTGAAATCTAGTCGCTTCGTAGGATTTTCATGGGGCGGGTATTACATCTCTTGGTTAACTTTGTGTTTTTCTATAATTGACTTGAACAAGTGTCATTTTGGGCTACAAAAAAGTAGAAATACTAGGGAAATGACATCCAAAAGTTAGAGACTCAAAATACCAAAATCTATCTCAACTTTTATGTTAGAAACCTTGAACACTACTGAGAAGGGGATTAATCAGTATTGTGACTTATGAACAATTTATACCAAATTTTACCTTTTCATTTCACAATCATTGATTAATACATAATTAACCAACAACACATTAGAAGATCAACACATAAGCAGATAATCATATGAGCACTATGGAAAATAATATTAAGATGTACTAAGAAAAGCACAAGCTTGAAAATCACCAGAACAAGAGACAAAAGATATAAAGTGAAAGCCCAAAGCATAAAAAACAATGTCGGTGTATATTCTTCTTGTCCATATTTATATTAATCTTGAATATTCTTTCACATATGAATTGTTTCCCACCACTAGTTTGGAAGCCTTTACCTGCAAATTAATAAGAGGCACCACTCACATAAACCATGTTGGCCACCACCTATTGAAGGCCACCACTTTTACTAGCTTTCTAGCCACCACTCGAAGGAATCCTCTACTCCCTGATTAAGTTCCCCAACATCTATTACAAGGAAGCCACTACTCCCTTGAAAAGCCACCACTTTCCTTAAGCCTCTACCTACAAAACTGAAGGACCCAACCTTTAAACCCTTATGGATCTCATTTCTAAATATTTCATATTTTCCGATATATTATGCATACAACAAATGTGAGAATGTTTTAATCAAGTTTCAAACTATACTCACAACATATAATAAGTGCATCCATTGAATACTATCATCCTAAAACAATCTCTTTGTTGTAACCAATATGATCATAAACACAATAAAAAACATATATATTAATATGTAAACTACACATAAATCTTATAGCATACACACTCTCAACACAACTCAATAAACAACATAACAAACTTGAATATAAGAATTTAGGCATGTCTCAATAATAGCAGCTAATCAAGATACAACCACAAACATACAACCATATAGAAATTTTCTAATCAAAACATTATCTTATCAGCTATGATGCCTTGCATACATAATGTTATCAATACAACAATTCCATAGAAAACATATTAACACCTAATCTCCAAGGTACCAATAATCTCATCCATCAAATGTCTTCATAACCTATATAAAATATTTGTTCAAGCATGGACATAAATATTTGCAATCAAAATGTTCTTCCTCAACAAATTGTTACTCCTATGTCTCTCTCTTTATCATTGGCTCTGAATTCTCTTCAATGACACACTCTTGCAAAGAAACAAACCTATCCAACACAAATACTCCTCCTATAAATAAAACATGTGAAGTGATTAAATAATAATGACACACATATATCGAGAGACAAGCACTCTTGTTCATACTCTAGAATTTTTCTCGTTGACTTGATCCTCAGCATTCTTCATTCAATGAGAGACTTATTCTTGATTTAATCACGTTCTATAATAACTAAAAACTCAAATCAAACCTAAAGCATAAAATGCCTTAGAAAAATACCTTGGGAAATACTTATGTTATAGGATGTGCATACATAAATCAAAATTTCTCCATAAATTTTATCTTCACTAGTATAATATAGGTCTCACAAAGATGATTGTCACTAGGATAATATAGGCATCCTAGAGACTATTATACTATCTCCACTTGGAGCATAAATTCTTCCAAAAGAACATACCCTAATGCATGTATATTTCATCATTCTTCCACCTAATTTGCAACTCAGCTTCAGAACATAATTATGCAACCATGAGACACCGTAACAAACATTGAGGACCATAAATTTTCCAACACAAGTCATAGAAGACATCATTACAAGTATGAACATTGGTTGACATCAATGGAAACACTACAATTCCAGTAAGCTTACCCTTTTCCATTAATTTCAACCTGAACATTTCTCATAATCCTAACCTCTAAAGTTGAGCTCAATACTCTCTCTTCCATTAAAATTAATGTAAAGGGGAAATACATATCAAGGCTAATACACAATACATAGTACTGACAGGGTACAACTCTAACATTAGTGTACTCCCCTTGGATTGTTGCCTCATATACTCATCCAAACTGTTGTTCATCAATGTTACGACTACATGTGCATCCTTGCCTCAAGAAAGAGGCTACATCAACCATCACTTCTATCAAGGACTTCACAGAAGGTCATGATGAAATGATATGCACTGATATACATTGTTTATTAATAATACATTTTTGTAACAATGATGACAAGTCCATCACCATTCTTTCTTCAATTTAAACACACTCCCCCTAAACATGTAATGGGGCTGCAACCATATTCTCCATACTACTCACATCAACATTATTCGTTGTTGCAAATACCTCCTTGAAGCAAACAAGAGGCCATCAACTAGACCAATACACCATATATCTCACGAAAAAATGATATATAATGAAAGTGAAAGGTTAATATATTTGATACAAGCCATAGACAATAAAAATTCATGCTTGTACCAATGACTTCATAGGTCCTCTCATGGTTGAACCATCTCAAGGTTCTCCTCAAAACATGGTTGATGCAAATACTAGTTAACCAACTAGACCAAGTGATGAATGCAACAATATTACATGGATAATATTTCTCACATGAGAAAAATACATGGTTGATTTAAATTATATAATAAAATGCATGCCCAATATATATTTCTCTCATACCCATTCAATATAATGATTGCATACTAGGATGCATACATGGTTGAAATAAATATCCACTCCTATCCATGCCTACCATCATGACTACTCACCAAGATATAACCCAACAAGAAAGTACAAAGATGAATCATGTTTCTCTACCTCTCATGCTTGGTTGTAGCAATACACTATAACTCTCACTCCATTACATTACCAACAATGTGGAAATGAAACCAATGACAATGATGATCATAGAAAATTACATACAAGGTTGATTCAAAACTTCCAACTCATGATGACAAAAATACAAATATTCCATGAGACAAATGAGTGAATGTATGAGTGAAGTTACTCCATAACCCATAAAATCTTAGATGGATGCATAGCTCCCCCTGAGCTCCTTATACCTCTAATGGACATGTTGATCCTGTGGACCTAAGTGTGCAAGTTGATGATCAAACATGTCATTTCCTCTAAAAATCATACCCATATAATGCTTCCATGGTGCTACTCATCAATAACACATCATGCTACCTCATGTTTCCATATTGTACCATGAACTCCCTCTGAGGCTATGAATTCGTCACATGCATTTTTCTAGTCTAAGATATTTTTCATACCAGAATGGACTATAAAAGGGGTTGATCTCTCAAACTCATAATTCGACAAGGAAGACTTGTTCTTCAATCTCTTATTTATGATCAGTTTTCCTCTGAATACATATACATCATCTCGTGTCTTGACTCCTTTGGTGATCACTCTCTTTGACTCTTCTTTATGGATGAAGCAACCTTTGGAGTTGAAGACCACTTCCTTTACAACATCAACCATATTTCTCACACTCAAGATATTTTTTTTTAGACCCTCAATGAGAAATACATATGTTGCATTAGTCTTCTTCTCACCAAGGTTGGCCTTTACTTTTTCCAAAAATCTTGTTGGTTCATTACCTTAAAAAAACATGGTCACTCCTGGTTCTCTTAAAAAATAGAAATTTTCTCTTGTCTCCTAACATATGGTGGGAGAATTTTCTATCAATATAACACCTATCATCATCATCATGTGATAATATGGAAATACCATGCTTTCCTAGCTGCTCCTCCTTTTCCTTCCACATTGTCCTTTTCTTCCTCTTTGGTTGAGTACTCTCCTCTATCTTCTCCTTTTGATTGGATGGCCTAAGGAATCTAGATAGTTTACAATCCTTGTCTATGTGCCTAAAATTGTGTCACACATAACACTCTACATGACCAATATATGAGGCCAAGGGATTTCAGTTTTTTGTTGCTCACAGTGAATCTCCATCTCTTATTCCTAGATATGTAGCCAATGGCTTTATGACCGAACATGTTACAATCATAACAATAACCATTAAATGAACTTGTATACCTAGAAGTGGGTCCTCTTCTTTGATTATCAAAAAACTACATAGATGTTTACAATATGCTCCTATAGTTAGTTATGACATGTCCAAAATTTTGATAGATGAAGAACTCAATCTCATCCATTAAGGGGGCAAAGGATTTTGGACTCCTCGTCTAATCTATGCCACTATCAAATTTATGAGTGAATGATCTTATAGATGTATATGTTTCCCTTAGTTCTCTTGTTGGATGTTGTTGGTGGATTTATTTTCCCTTTCCTTTATTTATCTCATTGTTGTCGAAGAATGTAACTAGTGTCAGTATTTTTAGTTGTGTTTAAGTCATCAAGTAATGTATTTGTCAAAATAAAGAAAAATAAATTTTATTTTAGATAATATTGACTTATTAAAGAACATGTTTCATGCTTGGGTCAATTTTTTTTAGGTCAAAGCCTCCATTCAAGGATTCTATGGTTTATGTCAAGTATCCTTGTCCATGTCATAATGTAAAATACCCTTATAAGGTAATAATTGTCGAGAAAGAAATTTATTAGAATGTAAAATAGGTCTTCTAGCCCTCGTCCACCAAGTCAACCTCAAAGAAAGACAAGTCATCCTCGACAAGGGAATTGGACATCATAGACTCACTATATATTCGAGAAACCCAAATCATTTAGAAGAATATCTCTCACAAGTTTGAATTCCAGTAGTTGGAAGAAGAAAGAGTGTGATGTTCAAGAAGGAAGTTGGAATTGAGGTTGTTGGGTCTCTCTCTCTCTCATGTGCAATGAAATTTTCAAGCTACATCAAATCTATGAAGCTACATCGAAGTTGTAAATTTGAATCAAGGTCAAAGCTTTAAGGCTGCGTCAAGGTCAAATCTATGAAGTTGCATCAAGGTCAAAGATGTGAAGCTACTAGGTTGAAGCTACTAGAGTTCTTAGATTTAAACTATAGTCCTAAAGCTGGGTTGAGGTTTTGAATATGGAGATTGAAATTTTGGGTTGCAGCTGCATTTGAGAAGTTGAACTTGGTAAATTTCTAAGAGATCATATATTAAAAGGAAGAGATGACTTGGTGGAGGACAACGGTCTTTTCATCTAGGGTCTTGATCTATCTTAATTTGAATCAACTGAAGGAAGAGTATTTGACTGGGTTTTCCTTTATATAGGGATTTTACCCCTAGCCGAGGGCCTACATCTAGTGTCCATGATATTCATGTTTTTTCTTTGGTAATTTCTTGATGAGAAAAATATAAAGGAAGAACATAAAGAAGTTAATAAGAATATAATTATATCATAAGTAATTATCAACATAAGAAATTTTTTCGACCTTTCTGATTTTCTAAGTTAAAGAAGGAATAAAAAGGCATCTTGAATATCTATTGAAGAAAAAGGGATCAAAGAAAGGTCATAAAGGAAAAGTATTATCAGAGGAAATGTTGGCTTATTGGGCCCTAACCCAGGTTCGGAAGGTTAATTAGCCAAACAAATCTCGCAGCTCCTGGCCCTTTTAACAACAGCCCACAGAGCGCGGACTAAGGTCTCACCCGAGATATCAAGGGAGGGTGTTGGAACCAGGTTTCTGCACCCTTGGGATGTCTTGTTGTGGTCTAGAGGGGTCATGAACCATTCCGTGGCCTTGCGCCATGCTAGATAATTATCGGGCTTTTGCGAAGATCCACACGGGTGTACTTGCTTATTAATGAAATTATTACAGATCTGAGCTTTTTAGTATATTCTTTAAGCAAACATTTAACAATAAAGCCCAGGGTGCACAATCATAAAGAAATATATAAACTCATATAACAGATCATGCATAAATTCAAAACATAAGTAACAGACAGATCTGCAAGAAACAACACAATGACTTAGAAATTCTTATCTTTATTGATCTTCTCTTCGGTACAATCAGATATGCCCTGCGCACTCAGCTGTAGTGGTCCACACACACAGTTGCAGACTCTACCAGACCTCTACGCACACAGTTGCAGAGCCTCTATCTCTCTACCAACACCCTTGACTCACACTTACAGATGCTCTAAGACTTATTGTTTCATAAACCCATTACATTCCATATCAAAAATACTTTTTAAAAAAACTGACTTCTAACCATAGAGCCTTTCTCTATTTATACATTTCCATGGTCTGCGGACCATGGACAGGCCGATTCATTTTACGTTATTTTTGGGCGGACAACACTTTGACTTGACTTATTACACTTTACGCTCCGTGCATCTCGTAGTGTCTTTACCATACCTTTACCCAAAATTGCGGGCTTTGAGCCGAAAAATCGTTACACGGGGCCTTCACTACCCAACAAGCCGCCAACAAAATCATCATGACTCATCTTGAGTCACTCTGCTGGTGCGACAATCTTCACGTGGAGGTCATTCAACAACTTTTGTGCTTCGCTTGTGCTTGTAGCAAACTCTTCCACCATCCACTATACCTGTTCGATGCGAGCTGCCGACACATCATTCTTTGTTTCAACTGCTTTGCTGGGTGCACATTCTGCCTGCATGTGTACCACCTTACACTTGATGGCGGTCGAAACCATGAATTCCTCATCAAGCCATGGCTTGAGATGTTCTTTAATCACTGCTTCCTTTTGTTAGGCAGCATCAGCTTGTATCTTCAAGGCTTGGGCCTCCCTCATCTTGGCCATGCGCTGCGTAATAGAAACCGTCTGCGTGGTCCCTGTGACATTGTCATAGGCTTGTTGGAGATCCCTTGCCTATGTTTGCATTCATTGTAAGGTTGGATCTTCCTATAGTGAAGTGAGCGTAATAAGTGACTGATCCAACAAGTCGGTGCACTCCTTCATGGCACGTGTGATCGTTTACCACCTCGGATTGAATGATGCCTCTATGCTGCTTGGTGACCTCTTGTGGCATCAAAGGTTGTACCTGCAGTTTCAACTCTGCAATCTGCAAGTTGAGAGCCAACTGAATCCTCGCGGCCTCCTCCTTTGCTTCACAGAACCCACTAGTCCATTGGAGTGCCTTGATGCCCAAGATTACCTTGGGCCAATAGATGTCCTATAATCCTGCATTCTTCTTGTGGCTACGACAATAACTGATCGTAGTGGAGGATTCCCCTTACAGCAGTACCAACTTCCATGCTGATCCAGATATGCTGCTCCCAGAGTGTTTTGGAAAATTTGGTAACTACGGATAAATACTAATTCCCTAGATAAGTAGCTATATCTAGAACAACAATTTAAAGTGTTTTAGTCTTTTCCTATAAGAAATAGATAAGATGAGAAGATGAGAAGACCTACTTGTAGTTCCGCTTTCCTCTCGTCTTCCTTGTATTGATCCTGCCACTCTTTCCCGTACCTAGTATGCTTCAGAAGTACCTATAAACAAAATAGAAAACAAAGAGTCAATCAAAGCACACAATCTATTGAATATAAGTGAAAGGAATTAGATACAATTCACACATATAAGAACTATGAAACAATACAAACACATGGGAGAAAGGTTCAAACACTTTATTGAATAGAAGAAGGAATTACAACCATTGGTGATTGAATCAAAGTCATTCCTCCAGCTTGGATCCCATCCACATCAATCAAATGCATGACAAACTTGTAGCATTACAATACTTGCTTCAAGCCAAATCTCATAGCAACATTATCTCCTTACAATTCAACATAATCCATCCCCTTGATCACTTAGATGAGTCATCAATTTATAGGAATATGAAGGAGGTTTTGTCATAAATGGTGGCATTGAATGGCCTTCCATACATAGAATTAGTTCCATGGAGGAAGGGATGAGAGGATAGGATGCACCTTAACTCATTCCTCATCCATTTTGAAGCTCATACAAGTTGATAAGTGAGGGAACCTTCTAGATGACTCTAAAAGCTAAGATTATTCCCCAAACCCTATGTGAATTTTGCTCAATCTCGCCCACCGCAGGTGAAAGGAAGCCTAAGTGCTCTGAAGAGTACCCTGGCATGAACTCAATTGCTCTTCAGTGCACCCTTGCAAAAGTCATCTTCCAGGGCTTTCTTCCAGGCCTTCGTGGTTCATCATACCTATGACCGCTTCTATGTGCAAACTAGGGACAATATACTCCATTGGCATGACAACTTCCACACCATAAACCAACTGGAAAGGTGTATGTCTCGTCAGTTTCTTGAACATTGTCCTATAAGCCCATAGTACTGTAGGTATGTGTAGGTCCCAATTGCCAGGTGTACTGCTTATCAATTCAAGGTCACTCCTTATCAAGAAGGAAGTGACAATGAGGAGGATATCGTGTGGAATCTTCAGGGATTGACCCATGGGATTCCAGACTATGCCCAAATGGGTGATTTTCCACACCAGTATTAGAGGCATACAGTGTGGTATCAGATCGGATCTGCCAACTACTGACTCACGTAGTCCGAGCAGTTACATGCTATCATGAGCAGCATGCTGCTTTGTGCATAGGTCTATCATTCCACATTTTTGAGGCTCATAAGCCACGGATATATAAGGCCTGCAAGCCACCGACGTATTTGAACACATATATTATTTTTTGGGGTTTTGATGTATGACAAACATTATCGATATATATATATATATATATATATATATATATATATATATATATGTATATATAGTATGTATATATATATATACATACATATATATATATATTTATATATATATATATATATATATATATATATATATATATATATATATATATATATATATATATATATATTATATATATATATATATATATATATATATACGCTATACTTCCTTGCTTACTATGGTACAAATGCTTTTTTATTTTGAGTTTTTACATGTTTCCCAAATGTCTATCCAATACATAATTAGCTAATGCACCTGTTAATGTATTCAAGTGTCTAGGAATATGATGATATGGAATGTAATAAAAATTTCTTTCCAATAGATGAATACGTAGACACATTCTCAATATCTGAGGGTGTCTGGTGGAATATTTCCGATTGAGTTTAAGGACAACAAGCTACGAATCAACATTGAAAACCAATTCCTAGGTGCCAAGAGCAATAGCTTTTGACAACAATTCGATAATTGTGCTATACTCAGCATTGTTATTAGTTTTGCGACCTAGACAAACACCTTGAAGATCAATCAACTCACCATGGGGGTCATAAATGGCCCATGTCTTGGATGATAGATTCCGAGTACTACGACAAGCGCCATCAGTAAAACTAATGTGCAGAGACACCCACATTTGCAAATTAGGTAGAAACATAGTAAGCCAGAAAGGTGTTTAAAGAACACATAAAACCACACTGTACAAAAATGAATAACACGCTATTGTACAAAATTAACCATGCAAGATGCCCTAAGCATAGTACTTTTTGAGATAAATCCCATTGCGAGGCTTGTCTAAGGGATTGCCCTCATAATCCATAAGCTCATAGGCCCCTTTTTGTAACACAATTTTAACAATGTAGGGACCATGCCACATGGGTTCAAAATTTCCTACCCCCAGCTTATCATTAGCCTAATCATATAAAAGAACCAAATTACCCTCATAAAATGCTCGAGGAGAGACAAACTAATCAAAATGGAACTTGATTTTCTTTTTCTGTGCTTCGATGACCAAAGCAGCAAGACAATGAGTCTCATCCATTCGCTCTAGGTACAAGATATGCTCTTCCTGAGGTGAGGTCTCGGGGAGAATTTCGACAGCTAGCTTGGGGGATGGAATTTCACACTCAATCGGTAAAGTTGATTCTAGACCGTAGACTAGCTGGAATGGTGTGAATCCTGTGGCATCCTTCCTCGAGGTTCTATAAGCCCGCAGAGTTGAAAAGATCATGAGATACAAATTTGACTTGTGCATCCCAATGGTCTATTGAAGCACTGTGACAAAGACTTTGTTCAGAGCTTCAACTTGGACATTTTCCTGAGGGTAATACGGATTTGAGGCATCGTGGTGCAAGCCCAATGTAGAAGTCAGCTCAGCCATCATGTAATCTTGAAAATGGGAGCCATGGTCTGTGACAACGGCATGAGGCACTCCAAACCTGGAAATAACATGATTAAAGAGAAATTTAGCCACCATTTCACCGTTCGCAAAGTATGTACGCATTGCTTCAGCCCATTTGGTGAAATACTCCACAACAATAATAATATACCCATGCCTCCCAGTCAAACGAGGGTTACAGGTCATATAGTCGATGCCCCATTTGGAAAAAGGACCAATGTTAAGAATGGGGTGTAGGTGAGTGGGTGAGGCGTGCATCTTACACTAATAAATTTGGCACTCATGACACTTGCGAATAGTAAGAATGGAATCCTTGAAGATAGAGGGCGAAAAATAACCAACGTGAAGGGTTTTTCGAGCAGTAGAATATCTAGACAGGTGACCGCCACATGCGCCAAAATGGTAGTCATTCAAGACTCTCTCAGCCTCATTAAGAGAGAGATAGCGACGAAGAATTGAATCGACACCAATGCGGTATAAAGTACCTCCAATGATACTGTAAGGTTGAGATTGATGCCGAATGCATCGGTGATCATCCTTGGTCAATGAAGACCAAAAGTGGATGTCTTGAGATATACGATGATATCACTGTACCACGAGTCGAGAGTGCTAATTAAGAAAAGAGTCTCATTCGGGAGCTACTCGTCGGCACCGACAGGAAGAGAAGAAGATGGAAGGGAGAAAATCAACTTAATGAAGACCAGTAATTTCTTAGATTTGGCAGTAGTGAACACCAAATCAAATTCTTGGAGGATGATAATCCACTTTGAATACTTGCCCCCCAACAACTGACGAGTCAAGATGTAGGTTATGGGGTTGCATTCCGAAATCACAGTGGTAGTGTAGAGTAGAATGTAATGCTAGAAGCACTAAACAGCCTGTACAATAGCCAAAGCCAACTTCTCAACATGAACATAATGCATTTCAGTGTCGAGGATTTTGTGACTTAGGTAATAATTAACATGTTTATTTCCTTCGTCATCATCCTGTACCAGCACCATAGCGATGGTACTAGAGGCTGCAACTAGATAAAGGAAGTGATAACGATGATAGTTCGGGGGATGCAACAAAGGAGAATTGATAGGTCATCGAACGAATTTTGGGCAGCCTCAACCCAAAAAAATAGGGTTCCTTGCTTGAGCAACTGTGTTAACCCTAAAGCTAGCTCAGCATAGTTTGGTACGAAATGGAGGAAATTTCCTTTTCCCTATAGACTCTACAGTTGATGTAATGAATATGGAGGGGGTAAATTAACTATGGCCCCGACTTTAAGAGGATCAAGGTGAATGTCTTATTTAGAAACTATAAAGCAAAGGAGTCATCTGAATTCGACGCAGAAGACACATTTATGTGGATTCAGCCAAATGTTGTAGTGTCTACATCGAAGAAACATTTGTCAGAGATGATAAGAGTGATCATGGAATTTACTAGAATGAGCAAGGAGATCATCCAAGTAAGGTTCAATGATGTTTTGAATGTTGAGAAATTCATAAGACATCACTCTCTGAAATGTGGCCCCAACATTCTTAAGGCCAAAAAGGGAGCTTTTTATACATGAATGTTACCCACGGATAGATAAAGGTTGTCTTATATTGATCAACCGGCACAATGTTTATCTGGTTGTAACTAGAAAAATTGTCCATAAAAGGAAAAGAATTCACTACCAGCACATTCATCAATAATCTTGTCAATGAAGGGAGTAGGGTAATTATCCTTAAGAAAGGCACGATTAAGATCATGATAATCAACAAAAACAAAAACAATGCCTTGTTTCTTTGTCACCAGTGCGATATCTGACACCAAATCTCTAAGAGTGATTGGATAAATAAATCCATCTTTCAGAAGTTTTTCAATTTCACCGTTAATGGCGTCCGCTTTTCTAGGGTGCACTGGATGAAGCCGTTGGCAAACGGACTTCGCATGAGGATAAGTTGGAATCTTGTGCACGGCTATACTTGGTTCAATGTCGGGTATTTATTCATATGACCATGCAAAAACATCCTAGAACTCTTGGAACAGATGAGTATAGAGATTGATCTCTTCTAGAGAACAAGTTACCCCGATATAGACATTTTCAACAACACTGGGCTTGACAGAAATATCAATTAGCATTGTTTGGGTAATCTTATCCATGTTCCCTTTCGACAAAACCTCATGAGTCATGATCGGCATCTAAAGTGGTAGGTACGGGAAGTGGAAAGAGAACTCCTCGAGACAAGTACACATGACTGCAAGGCGAGGCAAGAACGAGGAACGATGATGAATGTCATTCCATGTTACTTCCTCCAGAGACACACTCTCATTAGAAAGAAAAATTTTAGCTAAGGGATTGGGAGATTCTGAAGAACCAAGCCATGGAGATTGAGAATACACATCGAAAGATGTTCTCAAAACACAATGATCAAAGGATATCAAAGGCGAAGCTGAAACAATTTCCACATAAGTGACTTCAGTAGGACTTAACGACATAACCTCGCCCCACGTTTCAATAAGATCTTGTGAAGGAATGAACCAAGCATCAGACTTGAGTGGAATCATGTTAAGAGAGGCAACATGAGTAGGTGGGAGCAGAAAAATTCCCATCAAGGCAGGATCTTTAAAGAGTCCTGCCCCTACAATCTCATAAGGAGCACCAGTGTGCTTGACATACGGAACATTGCCATCAGAGGAGGAAGAGGAAAAGAAGGATAGTTGGTCAACCACAACTATCTTCCCTTGATGGGGAAAGTGAATCACACAGAAAATGGAGGAGGTTACACCATGCATGGCATGGGTCCAGCTCCGTCTGTGTAGAAGATTGTAGTTAATATTAGCTTCAACTATCTCTAATTCATTGTGTATTGTCTTGCCTTCCAATGTAATGGCAAGTTTGGGAAGAACACCGAATGGTCACAAATAATGTATCTCAAAAGATTCTAAAGTGTTAGGGGATTGGTTCAGAGTAGGAGAACCAATTGCCTTCCAATAAGCTATAGACATGATGTAGGTAGAAGCACCTTCATCAATGAAATTCATATGAATGGTTTTATAATTTATGATCACCTGAATGAGAAAGGAAATTTTATGAGGTAAATGTGGAACGTGGTTTTATAGGTTAAAATAGATGAGGTTAGAGTTAGCTAGATCAATACCCCCAATGGCCAATAGTAACGATTTATGCTGAGAAGCACAGCTTTCAAGGACCTTGAGAGTAGACATAGCTAATGGCGCCTGAGCCAAATCTTCAACAATGTTATATTGTTGATTTGATCGCACATTGGGATTGTATGAGGACTTTCAAAGGAAAACTCGAGAAGGTGGTCGAATGGTAGAATCAAGATTAGGTCACTCTATATGGAGAGGACCAAAACTTGATGGGGAAGAAGAAGAAGGGATACCTTCTTTCTCTTTCCTTGTTGTCGAGGTAGGAGTTTGATAATCTTTTGACCTAGTAGTCAGGTTAATCGGGGTACTCATCATGAACACTTTTCAAGCTAAGGAAGTACATGACTGAGGCAGGTGTACCATTTGAATCTATTGGGATGGAAAGGGCTCTTTCGGGACAGTTAGTGTCCCTTTGAGAAAACGACTAACTTTGGAACGTCTGGCACAATCCTTAGTATAGTGATCCCCCACACAAATGAGGCATGGATATATAGGTTTCATTTGGGAAGTATCACTAGCAGATGACTTAGTAGGACCCTATTTTGAGGCATTGACTTTACCCTTGCCTTTTCCTTTCTTGTTACCTTTAGATGATTTATCCACTGTGGTAGACTGGACAACGTGAAGCTCTGAGATTTTACTAGGGCTAGATGAATTGTGAGAGGAGTCATTGGGAGTAGTGTTGGAGACCAACTTTTGTTTGGAAGAAGATTTTGCAAGGCCCTGAGTCACTGAACCAATTACTCCATCAACAGGAGGTGTAGCCATAGAATTAGATGTCGTTAGATTAGATGATGGTATGGGCACATCGGGTAACACATCATATAACGTGACCAATGATGAATAGACGAGGTCTAGATATTGGGCACACATGATGGCTTGTTCCTTAGTGATAAATCTACCCATAGAAATTTCCTCTACAATTTTGTTGAAAAATGATGTGGTAAACCACTCAGTCAACAACTGATTAATAATCTCAAACTTAATCAGACATTGCCTATGTCTCCATTCGTAGATGTGATTGGAGATGTGGGTCGTAGTGTTCTGCTTGAGTGATGTTAGTAGATGGGTGTCAGTTTAATTATGAACTGACAGCTGGAAATGTGTGAGAAAGGCCATGGCGAGAGCGTTAAAATCATGATAGGTATTTCGAGGTAACTCGATATACCATTTGGATGAAGCACTTGTAAGAGTTCATTGGAAAAGTCGAAGATGAATGGAATTATCAACATAGGAATTCGAGGAGCAGTAGAGGTGATATGTCATCACGTGGGCTTGAAGATCCTCTTTTTCTTTTCCTTCAAACTTCAGAAAATTTGTCAGAATCTTGGATGGAACTAGAGGCCAATATGGCGAATGAAGAATCGGGTCATTTGTGAGTCTAGAAACATCAAGCAATTCCAACGTATCCAAGAATGGCAATTGGATATGGAAAGGAATTTGAGGTCAATAAGGGGGCCCATCCTTGCTGGTAAGGATTTTGTCCCCATAGTGGAGGATTCTGTCCATATGGAATTTGATGTTAGCACCACTATAGGTTACCTTGCCCGTAGGGAGGATTCTGACCTTGAAAGCCTTGCAACTATCTGGCCAGATGCCATTGATAAGAAACATATGGGTTAAAAATTTGTTGTGCTTGCTTGCCTTGGACATATGGGTTTTACACTTGATGTCCCTAAGCATAAGGGTTTTGGACCTGCTGCCCCTGGAAGAAAGGGTTTTGGACTTGCTACCCTTGGATGTAAGGATTTTTCACTTACTGTCCTTGGACATAAGGATTTTGGACTTGTTGTCCTTGGACAAAAGGACGCTGAACCTATTGCTCTTAGACATAAGGATTTTGCACCTGCTGCTGCAAGAATTGACCCTAGCCTTGCCCTTGTAAGGGTTGACCCTGTTGATATGAGTATAAGGATTGTTGCTACCTGGGTTGACCTTGTTACTGTAAGGGCTAACCTTGCGACTGTAAAGGTTGTCCCTGTGTCTGTAGAGGTTGACCTTGCAAAGGCATATGCTGGGAGGAATGCATCACATACTGCATTTGTGGCTGCATGGTTTGATGCAGCTATTGTGAGGGTTGTTCCTATGGTTGTTGCAGTTGTCCTTGCTTGCAGCATCATCTGGCCTTGCTACTACATGGAGGGCCCTTCCTGCAACAAAGGTTTCCCTTGTTGTTGCATGGATGGCTCTTGCTGCAATGAAGGTTTCCCTTACTGTTGTAGGAGCTATCCTTCTTGATGCAAAGGTACTTGAACGGTTCCCGGAATGACACATTGAAAGTTCCTAAACTGTATCTGGCCATACCCACGAGGGGCAACAGACAGACTAGGCTACACATAAGGTCTAGGCTGAGAGATGTAGGGTGGATTAACCATCACTTGTGAACCATATGGGACATAAGGAGGTTGGTACTAAACCTGAGCCATATTAGGTTGTTGTTACTAAATGATACTTGACCCAGATGGACCAACGGGGTTTAGCTGTTGGTACTGGACATTCCTTGATCGGGCAGGACCAACACGGTTTAGAATGGCACCTGAAGAGGGCTATTTCATTCCAACCATGTGAGCTTGAGAGCTGCTCACATTGGTTCTATGAGACATCATAGAAACATTCAGACTTTTCCCCCCAGATGGTGGCATATCCTCGCCACTTACTAGAGGGATTGAAGAACTGAGAGTGGCATGACTTGAGATCATCGGTTGAACCAAACGGGTTACTTGTAATGACAAAACTAGAGGATTTGGAATGGTGGGTTGCACAGGGACTGAAGTAATTGCAGAAATCACCGTCTGTTGGGAGATCAGGTTCTCAATGAATGGACTTGTGGTAGGAATAACACCCAATGCCCAAATAGGGTTGTGATATAGTGATGAGATGGTACATGTGCTTGAAACCAACTGATCTAAAGTCACTTAATTACGTGGAAAATCAGGATGAAAAATAGTCAAAATGCTTCTTGTGAAAGGGAAACCTTTAGGAGGGGAAGGATATTACTTATCGTCGACTGTGCGTGAAGTGGAAATCTCCGAGTGACTCAAATAGGAGATTGGGATGTCACCTTATGATTCCATGGGTGAAAACAAATGACAACAGATGACTGAAGATGTTCGAGGGGATAATTCCAAAGGATTACCCAGCTAATCGTATAGACTATACAGATGTTGCAGTGATACCACAACAGGATTGAGCAAAGGATTCTGAGGATAAACAACTAGTTCAAGCTGACCTTCAGAAGTTGGCGGACTCTCGATAGTCTAGATGGGATTATTCAGAGGTTCCAAGCCAATTTCAGAATGTGACACAGTAGCTGAAGGGGGAGGATGACATGAAAAATGTTGAATACTCACAACAATTCCAAGCTCAACACCTTGGTCGTCAAGCGATTGCAGAAATTTAGGAAAAGCCTCCTCAGACAATATTTTGGACACAGGAGAGGAAGAGGAATTGGACAAAGGAGTTGGTTCATCCACGATGATTTTGTCTCAAACAACCAGAAGAGAGATTGATTCCAAGGCTTTAAAATGTATTTAAAGGTATAATCAAGATGTAGTCTTAGAAAAAGACTAACACGAATGTTATAAGATCACGGGCAACAATTTTTTAAGATGCAAAAACAAATTGGTGCTCTTTCATGTTTGAAGAGTTGAGAAATAAGAAAAGGTGACTCTATCACTCTCAATTTGAAACAAGCTCGAAAGGACAAGTGCTCGTGTTATCTTTTAAGTTTAGGGAGTCAAAAAGATCAAAATGACTACTCAGGATTATTTAGGCAAAAAGGATTACCAGGTAATAGTGAACAATAGAATACCTCCCAGTGAACCAAGAAGTACGAGAAAGAAATCTCCCTGAATGCTTTGTTCAATGTATCATGTTTACAAGGCAGAAGACTCAGCTTCCGATGGATAAAAGATTGCAACCTAGTGGGGTCCCTTTATATACTCAATGGTACGAGGAGCACAAGTTCGTACTAGCATTGTCTAGTGTCGAAGCGAATGACAACTTCTACTTTTAAAGATGTCGGAACACATTTCTAGCCTAGACCTTCTAAAATGTGATTGTTAGGTTTCAAATGCGCCTTAGGTTAATTGAGTAGATTTTAGATTTTATCTTGAAATTATCTCTCGGTTTTCAAGCCTTACGATGTGACTCAAAAAACACCTATATGAAGCTAAATGAGACAAGACCCTTTCAATTTGATGAATTGTCTACACTAATGAGAGTAGAAAACACACTCAAATGCAACAAAACAAGCAATTGAAATCAAAATTACCTTTTCACTATTTTTCTTTTGAAAAAAAACGATGAATGAAAACTCTTTCCAATTCCTATCTTTTCCTATCAAATGCACTTCAAGTAGTCCTTTCACTAGTAAATGATGTGAACTAACAAAACGTATTGATTCAACAAACTAGAATTAAATATTTTTCAATGAAATGATGGAATGAATTTTTCACAAACACTTCTCACTTCAATGAAACATTTTCAATACAATCAATCAAAATAAAATACGAAGAATAGAAGAGAATTCCTTTCAAACGAGTGAAGAAAAGACTCAACCAAAAACAACATGAGAAATGTGACCTATGCCTAAAAATAAATGCTCAAAAAACATGAGAAACTTTTAAAACTTGTTAAATGGAGATGAAAGCAACAAAAGGACTAACAATGAAATGCAAAGAGAAACTTTGACTATCGACTTGACTTGTTGAGCATGCAAGCAGGTGAATGGATGATGGCCTACATGCCCTAGTGATACGAACCATCCAAGAACTCAAGAAACCAAGTGAAGAAAACACAAATCAAAGAAGGATACAAACCATGCCGAAAGAGATTTCCAACTAGGGAAAACACAGTCAAAACAAGCTAAGAGACAGAAATCAGAAGGGCAAGACACACTAGCTATGATCTAGGGTAAACCCTGATCTTCACCTATAGGATTTGGCCCGACTACCTAACTAACAACAAGCACTAGAAGGGGGTTGGCATGACTATTTTTGAGAAACTTGCGTTGATTGGTGCGACTGTTAGAAAAATAAACGCGCTGATTGAGGATTCAAGGAAAAAACTAAAAATTTTCAAAGCCTAATACCAAACTTGCCACTGTAAATTTAAGGCTTGGAGAAGTAAATGAAGCAAAGTAGAGAACACTAGAGAGAAATGGTGATTCTAGAAAAGTTCACACAAAACCATAAAAAGAAAATCAATCAAACTGAAGGATTGTCTCCCTAGTATGGTTGCCAATTTGTGGTGTAGGTAAATTCTTAGTGTGGACACAAACAATTCCTCTAGCCCGAGAGAGTGGGTCTAACCACAAACAAATAATCTATGGAAAATATCCGTAAGCTGGAATCAATTAAGAGGGCCTACCTCTTCGAACATTATTCCTCTTGGTGATGATCCTGCTTCCTCACTCCAACTATCTTCCATTTCCTTCCTTCGAATACTTAAAACAAGTAAACAAAAAAAGCAACAAACATTACAGTATAGAATATTGTATTCAGCCTTTCTAATAGGTCAAGGAATAGTAAGACATAAAGATGTAAAATAACACTTCATGTAGGAAATCAATCAATAGTTGTATTCATATTAATCAAAAAGAGATTACAACCAATTCCTTGACATTGTTGGTCTCCTCTGACGTATCCGGGTTCCCACACTTCTGCTAGCACTTCATGGATAGCTCAAACAATGGAATTTTTAAGGCCTCTTCCCTCTAATCTCAAACCAAACCAAAACACACTATTATCACTTAAACATAC
The DNA here is from genome assembly GCA_000404065.3 of Pinus taeda. Lineage (NCBI taxonomy): Eukaryota > Viridiplantae > Streptophyta > Pinopsida > Pinales > Pinaceae > Pinus > Pinus taeda. The sequence goes on along the minus strand of APFE030666675.1, from coordinate 83,211 downwards.
ACTAGAAAGCTACAAGCTATAGATGACTTGCTTATCAGTAAAACTGACTCCAAAACTAGTTTAGCTTGGGAAAAGAGAGGTTTATATAGCTTGGATGGATGGGAGATGGTTCCTCTCATCATGGGAGAAGGTATTATCTCTTGAGCTTGTTCCATCATAATAGGGGAAAGAAGCCCAAACTAACTTCCTTGGCTCCGTCTAGCCCAATCATCTACCATACTTCCTTTACGAACCTTCTAGAGCTAGAAGCTTAGACACCATATTTAAAAAACTTGCAAAAAGAGGATCAACGTGAGTAGAAAAGGGCTCAGTCGCTCCATATGGTGCTAGGGATAGTTTTAAGCTTTGGAAATCAGCATAAGTAAGAAATGGGATAGTAAATCAGGTCTTGTAAACTGGGATAAAAGGAATATTCTTGGGAAATGATGCAAAGGGGAATTATTCTACTCATGAAGAGGGACATACTAGGAGTTTCCTCATGACGGGAAAGCATGTCGTTCACTATAGAGGTCCTCCAGGATCGTGGACGTGGAGTATAGGGAAAATGAAAAAATTATGTGTAACATGCCTCTTGATATTTTTATACCATACAAATTGAGTGTTCTTGTCTAACAAACCAAATAAAGGAGAAGCTAACTTGCTGAAGTCTTTTATAAACCTCCGATAGTATCCAGCTAAACCTATAAAATTTATGGCATCTCTCTATTTTTGCAAAGTGACGAGCCTTATCATTAGGTAATTATATGGGCCTTAATTCACCTCCTGTCTTAGTCAAACCAACTATTCTCATAACTTATTCCATACTTTTGATTATATTTTGTTTATGAGATGAGTTATAGTTGGATATTTTGCTTTGTGGTCTAATGTGCATTTAATGCAGGGTTAAAGGATAAAAGAAAGGAATTTTGGCAAATACCATGGTCAAAAATAGAATGGGACAAGGGAGAAGGATTATAGGATGTAAATTCTCCTCATTTACTACCCCTCCATTCGAATCTTCCTCCATCATCTCGGAGTCCAAACAACCAAATCATGAGGACTAGAAGGCAGCCAAGGAAGTGAAATACAAAGCACCAGTTTATCTCGCGTTTGGGAGCTGAACCTCCCTAATTTTAAGGAAGTTGTTGGAGACTTCAGATGTATAAGTAGAGAGGCCTAGGAGCTTAGTAGGATTCAGATTTTTTATTGTAAATCTCTACTCTATTTTCGAGCTACAAGACTTGTGACAGTTCTTTATGTAATCCATTGTTTTGGTAATAAGAATGAGTTTTATTTTGAGCTAGCACTGAGTTAACTCAGAGGGTTGAAGCTCTTAGGTTAGGGCCCAATTCTAGCAGCCAAAGCTCCTCTTTATTGTACATGTATGCTAGTATAGATTCGTAGTTTAATTGTTCATTTGCTTAGCAGATTCATTTCCATTATAGTAGTGTAGATTAGATTGGTTGTGTGATATTTTGCTACCGTTTGTGCCTTATTTCAAGTAGGAGGCTAGCAAGGAGAAAAAGGATCACCATAAGGTTTTCAGCAAGTGTCTCGGCCTCACTTCCTCCCTCTGGGACCATGACTTGAGGAAGGGACCCTTCGGTAGCCCCAAAAACACATATTTCTAGTTCTTGCATGAGCTTTGGAGTTTGTTGTCTTTGATTCCATGTTTGGTTCATGTTGCAAGGAACATTTCATTGTCATCTTCTTCCATCTCCATTTCTACAATAAGATCTCACTCATGCTTTCATTTCCTTCAGTAACTTTCTTCATGCATAACATAGGCAATTGATTCATCCTTTTCTAGTTTATGAAAATGTATATTGTTGCATAGTTCTTGGAAGACACACATGTTTTAAGAAGAGAAAGTACTTCAGGAGGAGACCTAGACTTCATCACCAGTAGCCACCTTCCACCTCATCCACCTTAGCCATCTCTTGTTCCATCATCACCCTCACTAGTTTTCTATCATTTTTCATTGAAATTACCTTAGATACATTGAATGAATCTATCCATCTCTTATCTTGGATATTGACTCCTGAGTACTCCTAGACCTTCTAACACCACATTCCACTCATCACCCACATTTTCCAAGCTTTCCAACACCTCATAATTAGATCTCAGTTGTATACTGTAGGTTTCCTATAATTCCTACAGGATCATCCTGTAAGTTTCTAATACATCTTGTAGGTTTTCCTGAAACGACCTTTTTTGAGGCCAAATTGATGGGAAACCTTTAGGAAGTCACACAAAGCCTCCTAGGACCCTTCCACATGATCCAACCACTTCATAAACCTTGTAGCCATCCTCCATCACCTTCCATTCACCTGTCACATCCAAAAGAACAATTAATTTGCATACTTGATTTTGCCTAAAAAAAACAAAAAAAGTGAAAATAGATTTAGTTTTGTTTTTTTGCTTACACACTAGTATGGTTTGATTCTCTTTACTTTTGCAGCTTAGATAGTAGCATTTGTTTAGTGTTTATTTAGCAATTCTTCTTAGCATAATTGTTTAAATGGTTAATTAAGATATGGTGTGATTTAGCATTACAGGTTTTTTTCTTCATTACTACAGTAGAGTAGCTCTCTTAGAGTAGATTTGCTCTTCTTCCATCAAAGAATCAAGCTTCTTATGACTCTATAGAATTCTGGCTTGGAAATCCTGGGGTCTCTCACTGGATGAACAATGACAATAGACAAGACCTTCACTTTTACTTGTGCATACAGCACTGCCACCTCCAGTTTTTTATGAACCTTGAGTTGATAAGTAAAGCTGGTAGCCTAAGAGTTATAACATCCTTGCTCCAATACTGGTGCTCATCACTTTTTGGCACCATTACCAACGAGGTGTCTGAGTAGAATGTGATTACTACTTTCTTTTCTTCTATTTCTTGTCTTCAATATCCTGTCATTAGTTTATTTCTGCAAAGGTAATCTAGTTGCTTCCTTTATTTCATTTTCAATTATCTGCTTTCCTTTCTATTCTGCAAGTAGGATTTCAATTCAGCAAGTAGATTTTTCATTATGTAAGTGATTTTCATTAAATCAAAAATTTCATTTTTGGAATTACTTTCCAGTTCTAAAAAATACAAAACCAATCCAAAAACATTTCCTTTCATGCCTCGTAGGAATAGGGTCAACTTAGGGAAATTTTTGCCATATTCCCCCACTACATCCAACAGCCAACCTTCTCTCTTCTTCGATGGATGTGAACTAGAGGAACGTTTAAGTGAGCAACCTGACATATTTGAAGAACCTACAGTGGAAGAAGAAGAAGGGGAACCCATTCCTACTGAACCAATGGCTGAAAACTGAAATGACAGAGGGAATAGATAGAGAGTTGAGGGTGCCTTCCCCATCAGGGAAACCAACGAGGACACTAAGACGAAAAATATAAGCCCCTCTACCCTACCTCATTTCCATGGCCTGACCACAAAGGATCCTGACACTTTCCTATTTGAGTCTGCTATTATATGCTGAACCTATGATTATATATATGATGAGCAAAAGTTAAAACTATTTCCATCTACCCTCAAGGATGCAACATTGCGCTAGTTCATGGGCTTACCTGGAGATAGCATCATAACTTGGGCTCAGATGCAACAGGCCTTTAACAACAAATATCGGGACTACTGTAGGTCAAACGATACTAAAGAAGAAATTTTTAGGATGACCATAGGCTAGGATGAATCCTTAGAAGACTACGAAGAAATATTCCAGCTCAGTTAGAAAAGGAATAGGTGAGCACTTGACCCTAAGTCACTAAAGCTGATCCTACTCAGGGGAGTAAGAGAATATCTTCTCGATACCTTACGTTTGTTAGTAGGAGGATATATCCACCAATTACCCTATGAGGATATCAAGACTATCTTTAGAAACCATTCTAGGGTAGTTAGGAAAAAGGGTAGGGGTAGTCAACCTCTGGTGAGTACATCATCTTCCAACTCATCCATCAAGGGTGAAATTGGAAATATGCTGCAAGATTTCAAAAGTGAGATTTTTCAAACCCTTGCCTTGCAAATGGACACCATGAACATTAAGAGGAAGCAAGAGGAAGCAGAGAGAGCCTTGGACATATTTTGTCCTAGATTGACTAGGAGGCATGCTAAGAATGAATGTCCATTGAACTGTATTGAAATTTGCTCGGTCTATGAAGATAACCACTCCACAGATAAGTGCCCTTCTTTACCCGACTCAAAGTTGTATATCAAGGAGTTGAAGGGGTCATTGAGTAGCTTTGCTACATTTAACAAAGGAGACCTCATGGGCTTAGACCAGACTAGCAGGGCATGCAAGGGTAATCCCATGCATATTACAACCCCAACCAAACCATATTTATGCCTTCCTAGCGATCCCCTACTCATCCTTCCTGGTCTACAGCCCCTTCTTGGTCCTATTCATCTTAGTATCACTCTCAGCCAGCTAGCCAATCATTTCAACCTTACGCTCCGCCACAAGCTGAGTGGAATACACCAATATAACAATGCCCCAATATAACAATGCCCTAATATAACAATGCCCCAATATAATAATGTCCCAACTCTATTGTCTCCACCACTTACCCAACAACAACTCCTACACTCTTCTCCATTCAAGCAACCCCAGATGCCTACCCATCCAAATCCGAACCCGAACAATAGGCAGGCTCAGTAAGTATACAGTGGAGAGACATCATATCCATCTTATGTTGTGGAAATCGAGGAGATTAACCTGAGATCTGGGAGAGTCCTCCTGGATAACAAACCTCCCCCTCTACCTAGGGAGGTTGAGGAAGAAAGAGAGGAAATCAACCTTAAAGTAAATCCACCCTTTCCTGAGAGATTAACCCAACCACTCTAGCCTACCCAAGAGTAAACTGAACTTCTGGGAGAATTGAAAAATCTGTGTGTAAATATCCCCCTTCTCCAGGCAATAAATCATGTTCCTATTTACAATATGTTGATTAACGAGAAATGCTTCAAGAAGCTAGGGAGGTGAAAAAGGGATGGCCCTACCATTAATGTCATTGGGCAAATGTCTGACTTAATGTTGTGGCAAGTAATATGTCCAAAATATTTGGACCCTAGAAGCCCTGTCGTAGATGTACACATCAATGGAACCATTTTTCCACACACTTTGATCGATCTTGGGGCTGCCATTAATGTGATGACCAAGGAAACCATGCTCAAGCTCAACCTCCAAGGTTCATTTAGAAAGACCACAACAGCTCTCCAACTTGTAGACCGTTCCACAGTCACCCCTGAGGGAATTGTGGAGGATGTGATGGTCTCCATTGAATCCTGGGAGTACCTTGTAGATTTTCTAGTTCTCCAGCATAAGGCTAAGCTTATTGTTTATCCTCTCATCCTTGGGAGGCCATTGTTGGCCATAGCCGATGCTTACATTCGCTGCAGAGCTGGGAATATGACCATAAAAAACAGGCATATGTCCAAGAAGATAGTCCTATACCCTCTTGCTCAACCGTCTCTAGAGCATGATTTACCTTTACGGTTGGAGGAGGAGGAAGAAGATGAGGTTTATTCCACCCAAATTTATGCTTTGGAAGAAACCATGGGAGGAGGACAACAAGATGAGGATGAATTGATTGAACACCTACTCCAAAGTCCGACTCATGGATCATTACCATTAGAAGAAGAAGTAAGGGAAACCCATAAAATTCATCGAATTGACTTATGCTTGGCTGATTCCAACCCACTCCGTGTCAAACCATAGAATTCAGCCCAGGGAAAACTTTCAAAATTAATCCATCTCTTTCTGCTCTCAAAGAGGAGAATCTATGCAACATGTTAAAGGAAAGCCTAGAAGCCTTCGCTTGGAGTTACAAGGAAATGAAGGGAGTACACACCTCAGTGTGTACTCACCACATACATCAAACAAGGTTGCATGCCAGTCTAACAACCACAAAGGAGGATGAATCCAACTCTTAAAGATATAGTCAACGAAGAATTACAAAATATTCTAGATGCAGTATTCATTTACCCTATCTCCGATAATGAGTGGGTCTCCCCTTTAGTGTTAGTTCCCAAGAAAAATGGTAAGTGGATGATTTGTGTCGATGATAGGGAGTTGAACAAATCCATAAAGAAGGATCATTTTCCTCTACCCTTCATTGGCCAAGTGCTAGACGGCCTGGCAGGGAAAAAGTTGTTTTCTTTCCTAGATGGATTTAGTGGGTACAACCAAATCCAAATATTCCCAGAATACCAGGATAAGACCACATTCACCTATCCTTGGGGTGCTTTTCCCTATAGGGTCCTTCCTTTTGGCCTATGCAATTCTCCTGCCACTTTTCAGAGAGCAATCTTGAGTATTTTCGCCAAATTAGTCCATGAAGTGGTGGAAATTTATATGGATGATTTTAAACCTCATGGTTGTGATTTTCAAGAATCCTTGACTAACTTAGGAAAAGTACTACACAAATGCATTGAAATGAACCTATCTCTCAGTCCTGAAAAATGTGAATTCTTAATGACTGAAGGAACTATGCTAGGTCATTCAATATCTTAGCAAGGACTGCAGGTCAACCCGAACAAAATAACCATCATCCAAACGGTCCCACCTCCTCAAAAGTAGAGAGATGTTAGGAGTTTCTTAGGGATATCTGGATACTACCGAAGGTTCATAAAGGACTTCAGCAAGTTGGCCTCTCCTTTATTTGGGTTATTGGCCAAAGATTATGAGTTTATATCGTCAAAAAGTTGTCAAGAGGTCTTAGATATTCTAAACCACTGCACCAATTATCCGAGGCCCAAAATAGGCCCTCCCCTTTCATATTCATGATGATGCTTCAGACAAATCCATAGGAGTAGCCCTAGGTCAGGTAGAGGAAAAACTGCCTTATGCCATCTATTTTATTAGTAAGAGCTTGTTAAAGGCTGAGCTAAATTATACAGTGAACCAAAAGGAACTCGTGGCTATTGTGCATTCGTTAAAACAAATTCATGCATTAAATTATAGGCTATCAAACATTTGTGCATACTGACCATGCTGAAATCAAATATTTAATGAACAAACTAGATGTGAATGCTTGAATTATAAGATGGTTTCTTTTATTACAACATTTTAATCTAACCATTGTTGATAAGCCTAGTAAGGAAAATGTTGTTGCAGACTTTTTATCTAGGGTAAACATGCCTACAAGCGAATAAGGAATGATGGATGGCCAATTACCAAACGAACATTTGTTTGTTATTTCAGTTCTCTCTCCATGGTTTGGTGATATAGAAAACTATTTGGTATTAGCATAGTTCCCACCAAACTTGTCCTCCAAAGAAAAGAGAAAAATATCTAGGAAAAGCACCCCCTTCACTTGGATTGGGGGCAATATTTTCAAACCTGGCCCAGATCAAATCTTGAGAAGGTCTGTCAGCAAAGAGCAAGTCTTTGACATCCTTCTGCCTGTCATGATAGGATTTGTGGAGGTCACTTTGCAGCAAAGAGGACAACATTCAAAGTGTTACAAGCAGGCTATTATTGGCCCACTCTTCATCAGGATGTGAAAAAGTACACTAGTCAATGTGATCAGTGCCAGTGAAAAAGTACACTAGTACACGAAGAGATGAAATTCCCCTGCAGCCTCAAGTGACTTTTGAGCCATTTGACAAGTGAGGCATGGACTTCATTCGACCTATCAACCCTCCTTCAAAGAAAAAATAATACATTATTGTGTGCACTGATTATTTGACTAAGTGGGCTGAAACCAAGGAAATTAAAGCATCAATAGAAGAAAACTTGGTTGATTTCCTAAGGGAGAATGTATTCTACAAATTTGGGTACCCTAGAGAGCTAGTCACAGACCAAGGTAGCCAGTTTACCTCCAACATTATTGAAGACCTACTCAACCATCACAAGATCAAGCATAGGACCTCCACTCCCTATCATCCACAAGCTAATGTGCAATTGGAGGTGACCAACAAGGAACTGGAGGACATCTCAAACAAGGTAGTGAGCAACAACAGGAAGGATTGGGTAGAAAGACTAGTTGAGGCCATGTGGGCCTATAATACCACATCGAAGACCACCACTCGATTCACAACCTATGAGATGGTTTATGGGAAAAACGCCTTGTTGTCCATTGATTTTGAATATAACACATTAAGGATGGTAGCCCAACTAGATTTTGATCTTAGAAATGCATAGAAAGACAGATTGTTCCAATTGAATGTCTTGGAAAAATTCAAAATGCCGGCCCTCCTACATACAGAGATAGATCAACTTCAGAGGAAGTTTGGCATGATAAACATATTAAGAAGAAATTTCAGGAGGGCGACTGGGAATTGTTATATGATCCTAGGTATAAGGACTTCAACGATGAGTTAAGGACAAGATGGATCGGACCTTATGTTGTGAAAATATGCCATGATAATGGTTCAACGCAAATCAGAACTATAAATGAAGAATCCCTTCCTTTTCTTGTTAATGGGCACTGATTGAAAATGTACAAGAGACCTTTATTAAAGCAAGAGTTCATTGATAATATCAATAAAATAGTGATGATGGTGGAGCAAGTTCTAGCTCCTCCCTCATCAAGTCACTGAAAAAGAAAAAAGAAAAAGGAATAAGGACTCCGGTGAAAGCCTCCATGAGGCACCTGAGTCCCATCTTTGGGTTGAAAACCTCATGAGGTGGCACAATGGTTAAGAAAAAAAAAGATAAAAAGAGAAAAAAGACAAGAAAAAAGAATAAGAATATCCCTGGGTGAAGACCTTCCTTGAGGTACCCCGGGCAAACAGCTAGGGTGAAAACCTCTCTGAGGCAGCCTACTTGTTTTTCAAAAAAAAAAACGAGAGAGAAAAATATATAATTGTCGTTTGCAGGTGGGCAAGAAAGAGAGTCAAGGAGAAAAAGGGGTTCCAAAGGGAACCCTGCCTCTCACATATTTATCTCCTCCATTGCTTACCATACATCCCTCCATCATTTCTATCATGTTTCCACTCCATTGCGTCGATTTATGCGAAGAGTGTGTTTTCTACAGGATCCCCTGAAATCCTACAGGATGATCCTCTGGGAATTAAAATGATCCAGAAAACCTACAGGACGCAATCAAAAGGAACATGATAGGTTAGTTAGGTCCCTAAAATTCACCCTATGCATGATCTAGCACCTCACCTCATCAACCATCATCATGTCTGCACTCACCATTCAAAACAAAAAAAATAGTTTCAACTGTTTCTGCCAGTCTTAGGAAAAAAAGGAAAACAAAGAGGATTTAGAGCAATGCCTGAGTATCCTTTGCTCTACACACTTCTACTCCTTATTTCCATTTATTACACCATCCTCACAGCCCTATCCAGCAACACGATTTAAGAATTTTGAGGGAGAAGTAGCTACAGGAAATCCTGTAGCAGCCTATCCCACAAAATGCCACTCACACCAGCAACAGGTCTTCACTAGGATGATCCACGAGCTCCACAACAGCAACAACATCAGATCTTCAGCCATAGATACCTACAAAAACAAAGAAACCATTAGCAGATAGTAAGAGGAAGAAGAAGAATGGCATGCAACAAATATACAAAGCAGCACCTCTGGTCTTTGACAATTGCAGCATGGCATTGAAACCATAGGTAAGTATCTCATTCACTCACTCATATGCATCATGTAGTCAAAATTTGTAATGGTTACGAGATAGTTGGCTTATAAGTGAAAACGTGGCCAATTATTTTGGCCACCTTCGTTCAGTCAGCACATGCAAAACCGGGTGAACTCCCACATGTGGCTACAATCAACTCAAAGACAGAGAAAAAGTAGGATAAAAAGTGGTTAAACTACGGATCTACGAGGTGGGAGCTGATTACGAGGAGTGGGAAATGATGAGGTGGTAGTGGGGACCAATGGTCCAAAAATGGGAATGTGCCTTTGCTACCAGCACACCACATCACCCCAAATCACCATAAAGGGAAATAAAACATCATTCCCATGCATTCATGCATTTCACCTCCTCGAAACTCCCTCACTCAAGTCATTCTAATAACCAAGGCCACCCACCAAAAGCAAAGATCCATCATTCTACACAGGAATTCCTACAGGAGCATGCATAAGAATTCCTATAGGATACAGTCTATAGGATACACAGAGACTCTCTATAGGATACACAAAGATAGTCTACACGATAGGCAGAGAAGAGTTCAAGAGAGGATATCACAGGTATTGGCCACTGCAACCATTCTAAAGAGGTAGGCCCTAAACTTTCATCCCCCTTTGCAAGTAAATACACCAAGGATAGTCTAAAATCTAGTGAATTTAGTAACTATGAGAAGTGAATTACATAAACAGTCAACTCTGTTTTTCTCGTCCATTTGAAAATTTGTGTCAACCCTCTAATTTTCTCCTCAAGCTTAACTAGTAAGATGACAAGAGGGTTTAATAAGAGAGAGCCCACAAACACTCTGAGAATCCAGAAACACCCCCAAGTGCTTGAAATCTTTACAAGACACAAATGGATGGGGGTTTTCGATAAGTTCACAGGGTACAATGATGAGGTGGCTCAAAAATTTGCTCACTCCCTCACTCCACACAATAGAATCCATGCCACTGTTGTAGTAAGGGACCTCAATATAGATTTCACCCCAGAGCTCATCAATAGGGTCACCACACTTCTTGTAGGAATTCCATGGAGAAAAGATGACAAAGGAGAAAGCCAGGTGGAAAAAAGGAAATTATTTTTAGAAGGTGAAGAACTCACTAAGGACAAAAATGGAGTAAGGAGGGATAGTCTGCCATACCCATGGAGTTAGGTAGGCTACTAACTCATCATATACATCTCATGTGAGAGTAGATATAGTGTTGTTTATGGCTATCATTTTAGGATCCTTGAGGAATTAATATTTGGGATAGAAACACCACCTCACCAAAGACTCAGCATACCTTATTTCTTGCTGCAATCACTCATAGACTCTAGCAACAAAGTGAAGGAATGGAATTCCCAACAATTGGCTCACCATGGGTTGATTAGGATCCTCATTGAAGATGCCCTCCAAAACCTTTGAATCCCTATAACATGGTCAGTTTTCATAGAATTTCCAGAAGAGGATGACATTAAATCCATAACTTATGATGTTAGTCTTACTGTTAGTGAAGAGGAGGCAAAACAGGAAGAGGAAGATACAAAGAAAGATAAGGATGAGATGGATGAAGAAGAAGCTGACACAGAGGAACATGATGAAGCTAAAGAAGAAGAGGGAGAAGAGAAGGAGGATGATGAAGAAAAAAAGGAGGAAATTAAGGAGGAAACTTATAGAGATGATGAAGATCCACAAGAGGAAGAAAACAGGAAAAACATAGAAGAAGGAAATAAAACAATGGAGAATGAACACAAGGAGGAGTCACCTAGGGTGTCTGTAGAGGCCACTGAGAGAGAGGCAGTAGCTGCCCTCACTGCTCTCATCACCCTAGTCAAGTAAAAAGGAAAAAGGAGGAGGAAAACCCCACTATATTTCATAACAAGAGAGAGCGCAAGAATAAAATAGGGGAAGCCAGAAACATCAACAAAATTTCCTATTGAGATTGAAGATTCCCCTATACAAAAAGACCAAATGCCTTCCCCAAAGTCACCTATCACCTATGTAAGGAGACATACTACTAGATCAACTTCCTCAAAGGGTAAGGCAATCCTACATGATCCACGGCAAAACCTACAAGAAGCAAAAATAGTCCTACAGGATACTCTATTGAAACTACAGGAGGCACAAAAATTGCAAAGCAAGGTAGGGGAGTAGCAAGAAGCTAAAGAGGAAGACCTAGAGAAAAAGGAACCCAGCCCCCAACCTAACCTAGATTCCTATTATTAGTTTATTGAAGGAGGCAGGGTAATACCTCAAAAATTTTCCATCACATTGTTCTTCGAGCTTGAGAAGGAGAGGGCTAGAACCCATTGATGGAGGAAGATCACCAAATCAAAGGGGGCAGAAGACATTGGGCACATGGAAGAGAAACTCAAAGAATGGGGAAAGAGCTAAGTGGCTTGAGGGACAGATAAGCTATAATGAGAAGTCAACTTGAGAGAGAAAATGCATAACTGAGGGAACAACTGCAGGAAAGAGAGAACAAACTATCATATATGGCTAGCCTCTCCTTGGAGGAAATCCAGTGTAGGATGCCAGCTAAATACTATTCTCGTTATGTCACAAAAAAATGGCTGCAGTTTGAGATTAATACACTAGCACAGAGGGGAACCATGCCATTTTCAAGACTACAGGCAGTTTATTGATCTTTGTGGTCAAAGTAAACTAGAGGATAGGGCCAAAATGGCTGAATTTTATTTTCACAACATGGCCCTCACCGACATGAATGTTTGGGACCTTAACGCCAAGCTAGGAGATCTACAATTAATGGCTTTGGCTTCATGGATGAACCATGAGGATTCAAGAGCTGTAGAGGTGAAACTAATATTGGCCAGAGAGAAGACTAAACCTCCTTTGATCAGAGTTGAACAATCAAATCCCATGACCCTCATCAGTACCCATAATTTTGTTGCAAATGATCCTTGGCTGGCACCTAGATATCTTGTTGCCCAAGAGCACGAAATTTCACATTTTGAGGACATGTTTAGGCTGCTAGGAGATGATAGTATACATGCTTGCCTAAGGAGATGGAACACACTTCCACATAGCTTGAAGATATCAATCCCCTTAAAGTTTGAGAGAGGCGCTCAGATACCTATGTATAGGCAATATATGAAAAGGTTGAAGGTCAAATGGATAGGCCGAAAACTCAGTCCACCACTACTCCTATAGATGCTAGAAGGGAGAAAATAAGAAGAAGAAAAGAGGCATTGGGAAGAAGTAAAAAATAAAGCAGGCTTCTATGAATAGGAAGAAGAGACCAAAGCAGAGGCATGGGATGTCAGAGAGGCTACCAGAGCGATGAAGGATATGGATATTTACTAAGTTCCTCAGAGGATGAGCAACACTTTCAGTAGGGGGTGATGATGAGTCTCATTATTGGGTAATTATATGGGCCTTAATTCACCTCCTACCTTAGTCAAACCAACTATTCTCATAACTTATTGCATACTTTTGATTATATTTTGTTTATGAGATGAGTTAGAGTTGGATATTTTGCTTCGTGATGTAATATGCATTTAATGCAAGATTAAAGGATAAAAGAAAGGAATTTTGGCAAAGACCATGGTCAAAAATCGAATGGGACAAGGGAGAGGGATTATAGGAGGTAAATCCTCCTCATTTACTACCACTCCATTCAAATATTCCTCCATCTGCTCGGAGTGAAAATAGCCAAATCATGAGGACTAGAGGGCAGCCGAGCAAGTGAAAGACAAAGCACTATTTTATCTCGAATTTGGGAGCCAAGCCTCTCTAATTCTAAGGAATTCATTGGAGACTTCAGATGTATAAGTGGAGAGGCCTAGGACCTCAATAGGATTTGGATTTTTTATTGTAAAACTCTACTCTATTTTCGAGATGCAAGACTTGTGATAGTTTTTGATGTAATCCATTGTTTTGGTAATAAGAATGAGTTTTGGTTTGAGACAGCAGTAAGTTAACTCAGAGGGTTTAATATCTTGGGTTAGGGCCCAACCCTAGTAGCCAAATCTCCTCTTTGTTGTACATGTATGGTAGTATATATTCATAGTTTAATTGTTCATTTGCTTAGTATATTCATTTCCATTACAGTAGTGTAGATTAGATTGGTTGTGTGATAGTTTGCTTCCATTTGTGCCTTCATTCAAGTAGCAAGTTAGCAAGGAGATAAATGACCACCATAAGGTTTTCAGCAGGTGTCTCGACCTCACTTGCTCCCTCTGGGACCATGACTTGTGGAAGGGACCCTTCGGCAGCCCCAAAAACACAGCATGAGCTTTGGAGTTTTTTGTCTTTGATTCAGTATTTGGTTCATGTTGGAATGAATATTTCATTGTAATCTTTTTCCATCTACATTTCTACAATAATATATCACTCACGCTTTCATTCCGTTGAGTAACTTTCTTCATGCATAACATAGGCAATTGATTCATGCTTTAATAGTTTATGAAAATGCATCTTGTTACATAGTTCTTGGAAGACACACATGTTTTAAGAAGAGAAGGTACTTCACGAGGAGACCCAGACTTCATCACCAATAGCCACCTTCCACCTCATCCACCTTAGCCATCTCTTTCTCCACCATCACCCTCACTAGTTTTCATCATTTTTCATTGAAATTCCCCTAGATACATTGAGTGAATCTAGCCATCTCTTATCTTGGATATTGACTCCTGAGTTCTCCTAGACCTCATGAAACCCCATTCCACTCATCACCCACATTTCCCAAGCTTCCCAAAACCTCCAACACCTCACAATTAGCTCTTGCCTATATCCTGTAGGTTTCCTGTAATTCCTACAGGATGATCTTGTAGGTTTCTAGTACATCCTATAGGTTTTCCTGAAACGACCTGTTTTGAGGCTGAATTGATGGGAAACCTCTACGAAGTCACACAAAGCCTCCTAGGACCCTTCCAAACCATCCAAACACTTCATAAAACTTCTAGAAAACCTCCATCACCTTCCATTCACCTGTCACATCCATAAGAACAATTGATTTGCATACTTGATTTCGCCTAAAAAAAACAAAAAAAGTGAAAACATATTTAGTTTAGTTTTTTTGCTTACACACTAGTATGGTTTGATGCTCTTTACTTCTGCATCTTAGATAGTAGCATTTGTTTATTGTTGATTTAGTAATTCTTCTTAGCATAGTTGTTTAAATGGTTAGTTAAGATATGATGTGATTTAGCGTTACATGTTATTTTCTTCATTACTATAGTACAGTAGCTCTCTTAGAGTATATTTTCTCTTCTTCCATCAAAGAATGCTTCTTCTGACTCTATAGAAGTCTAGCTTGGAAACCCTAGGGTCTCTTTCCAGATGAATAATGATAATAGGTAGGACCTTCACTTTTGCTTGTGCATACAACACTATCACCTCCAAGTTTGCACGAATCCCGTGTTGATAAGTAAGGCTGGTAGTCTAGGAGTTGCAGCATCCTTGTTGTAATACTGGCACTCATCACGGAGGTGGGACCCTTTGGATGAAAACTATTTTTTTTGGGTCCATCTACTGTCCTTGCTAGCATATTGAATGACCTAGAACAGTCCCTGCAGTCATCAAGAACTCACATTTTTCGAGACTAAGGGATAGGTTCATTTCAATGCATTTGTTCATCACCTTACCTAAGTTGGATAGAGCCTCCTGGAAATCACACCCATAGGGTGTGAAATCATCCATATAAATCTCTATTGCATCATGGACTAGCTCGGCAAAGATACTTAGGACTACTCTCTAGAAAGTGGCAGGGGCATTGCATAGACTAAATGGAAGGACACTATAGGAGAAAGTACCCCAAGGACAAGTGGTTTTATCCTAGTCTTCTGAGCTAATGTGGATTGGATTGTACCAGCTAAACCCATTTAGGAAAGAGAAAAGTTTTTTCCATGCTAGGCCATATAGCACTTGGTCAATGAAAGGTAGAGGGAAATGGTCCTTCTTTGTTGCTTTGTTTAACTATCTGTAATCGACACAAATCCTCAAATTCCCATTTTTCTTTGGAACCAACACCAAAGGAGAGACCCACTCATTATCTGCTATAGGATAAATGAATCGTACGTCTAGTAGCTTTTGTAGTTCTTCTTTGACTATATCCTTGAGAGATGGATTCACTCTCCTTTAGGGTTGTCACACTCATTTGCAACCTTCTTTGTTATAAATGTGGTAAGTGCACACCGAGGGGTGTACTCCATTCATTTTCTTGTAACTCCAAGTAAAGGCATCCAGATGTTCCTTTAGCATGTTGCACAACTTTTCTTCTTGGTGTACAAAAAGATATGGGTTGATTTTCAAGGTTCCCTCATGGCTGAATTCAATGATTTTGACACTGGTAGGGTTTGAATCAGCTAAGAATATATCAATGTGATGGCTGTTCTAGGTCTCCTTCACTACTTCCTCTCAATACAATGTGTTGGGAGTTGGACTTTGGAGTATGTGCTCAATCAAATCATATTCATCCGGTTGTCCTCCTCCCATAGTTGTTTCTAAGGTATAGTGTTGGGCTGAACAAAATTCATCTTCTCCATCCTATTCCAGCCATAGAGCTAAGTCGTGTTCTATAGATGGATGAGGAGAGGGGTATAGGACTAACTTCTTGGACATATGCCCATTTTCAGTAGTCATATTTCCAGCCCCGCAACTAATGTATGCATCGACAATGGCTAACCAGAGCCTCCCAAGGATGAGAGGGTAACTAGTAAGCTTAGCCTTAGGCTGGAGGACTAGGAAATCTACGGGGAACTCCCAAGAGTCAATGGAGACAATCACGTCCTCCACAATTCCATCAGGGGTCATTGTGAAAAGGTCCGCAAGTTGCAAGACTATTATGGTCTTTCTCAATGAACCCTAGAGATTACACTTGAGCATGGTGTCCTTAGTCATCACATTAATGGAAACCCCAAGATCAATCAAATTGTGTGAGACAATGGTGCCATTGATGTGCACATCTACTAGAGGGCTTCGAGGGTCGAAATGCTTCAGACACATTACCTACCCCAGCATTAAATCCGACAGTTGTCCAACGCCATTAAGGGTAAGGGTTTCTCTTTTTTGCCTCCCTGGATGTTTGAAGAACTTGTCCTTAATCAACTTGTTGTAAATAGGTACATCTTTTATAGCTTGGAGAAGTGGAATTTTGATACATATATTTTTCAATTCTCCCAAAAATTTAGTGTCTTCTGGGGTAAGTTGGATTGTATGAGTTAATCTCTTAGGAAAGGGTGGTAAATTTACTTTAGGCATGCTTTCCTCTCTTTCTTCCTCACTCTCCCTAGGTGGAGGTAGAGGTTGGTTGTCTGGGAGTACTCTCCTAGATCTCAGGTTGATTTCTTGAATCTCCACAACATAAGTAGGATAGGATGTCTCTCCACTGTATACTTGTTGTGCCCGTTTGTTGTTTGGGTTCAAATTTGGCTGGACAAGCATTTGGGGTTGTTTAGGTGGAGTAGGGTGTAAAAGCAATAAAGTTGGAGCATTATTGTATGGGGGCCTCCGCCACTCGGGCGGTGCATTCCACTGAGGTTGTGGTAGAGCATATGGTTTAAATGACTGGCTAGTTGGTTGGGAATGGTACTAAGGTGAAGAGGACCAAGGAGGAGGTGTATACTAGGAAGGATGAGTAGGCGAGGGCGAATACAAAATTGATGTGGTCATGTTAGGGTTGTAATAAGCATGGGATGACCCTTGCATGCCCTTCTAGTATGGCCGAGGCCCATGAGGTCTCCTTTTATTTATGTAGTAGAGCTATTCAGTCACCCCTTCAGTTCCTTGATATATATCTTTTAATCCATGTAGGGAAGGGCACTTGTCTATGGAGTGGTTTTCTTCACAAACTGAGTAGACTTCAATCAAGTTCAATGGAAATTCATTTATAGGGTACCTCCTTGTGCATGTAGGGTAGGAAATGGCTAAGGTTTTCTCTGCTTCCTCCTGTTTTCCCTTGACGTGCATAGTTTCCATCTGTAGGGAAAGGGTTTACAGCATCTCACTCTTGAAATATTACAACATGTTTCCAATTTCACCCTTGATGGATGTAGTGGAAGAGGATGGACTGGCCATTGGTTGACTACCGCTACCCTTTTTCCTAGCTGCCCTAGAATGGTTCCTAAATACAGTCTTGATATCTTCATAGGGTAACTGGTAGATGTCCCCTCATGCTAGTAGGTTTAGGGTATCCAGAAGATCTTCCCTTACCTATCTAAGAAGGATTAGCTTCAGTGACTCAGGGTCAAGCGTGCACCTGGCCCTTTTGTAGCCAAGCTGGAATCTTTCTTCATGATCCTCTACGGATTCATCATGCCCTAAGGTCATCCTAATTTTTTTTTCCTTAATGTCTTTGGACCTGCAGTAGTCTCGATACTTGTTGTTGAAGGCTTGCTGCAACTGAGCCCAAGTTGTCATGTTATCCCCAGGTAAACCCATGAACCAGTGGAGAGTTGTATCCTTGAGAGTGGATGGGAATAGTTTCAACTTCTGCTCATCATTGGTGTAATCGTAGGTTCTTCATATGACAACAAACTCAAACAAGAAAGTGTTTGTATATTTTGAGGTTAGGCCATGGAAATGAGGAAGAGAATAGGGGCTTATATTCTTCATCCTAGTATCCCCATTAGTTCCTCTGATGCGAAAGGAACCCTCAAGTCTTTCTCTATTTCCTCTGTCATTTCTATTTTCAGCCATTGGGTTAGTTGGAATGGGTTCTTCTTCTTATTCTCCCCTTGTAGGTTCTTCAAATATTCCCGGTTGTTCACCTAAGGGTTCCTCCAATTCACAACCACCGAAGAAGAGGGAAGGTTGGTTGTTTGAAGCAGTGGGGTTATTTGGCAAAAATTTCCCTAAGTATCCCTATTCCTATGAGGCATGAAAAAAAGTATTTTTGGTTTTGTTTTTTTTTTTTTCAAGCTTTGAAAGTAATTGCAGAATTGCAATTGCAGACTGAATGAAAACTAACTGCTTGAATGAAAAATAACTTGAAAAATGGGAAGGAAAGCAAAGAATGTAGAAAGGAAAGGAAAGCAAAGAATCTTGAATGGAAAAGAAAGCAATCTAAATTACTTTTGCAGAAAAGAAGCTAATAGCAGAATATCAGAGATAAGAAATGGAATAAAGAAAGAATTAATCACAGATTACTTAGACACCTCCCCAGTAACAATGCCAAAAAGTGATGAGCACCAATATTGCAGCAAGAACGTTGTAGCTCTTGGGGCTACCAACTTTACTTTATCAACTCGGGGTTCATACAAAGTTGAATGTGACAGTGTTGTATACACAATTAAATGTGATGGGTCTGCTCTTTATCACTACTAAGCTGGTGATAGACCACTAAGGTTTTTCAAGCTAGACTTCTATGGATTCAGAAGAAGCTTGATTAACAATAAGGAAAAGAGAAATCTACACTAAGAGAAAGCTTGTTTATGGCAGTAAGGAAAAATACTGAAATCAAATTCTTAAACACACCATTTTCTAACTAACTGCTAAGAGGATTGCTTCAAAAGAATGCTAAGTTAACATTTTTGCAATCCTACTATCCTAAGCATGAAAATTCAAAACATCAAACATTCTACTATTGTGCATGTAAATGAATAAAATAATTATGTTTTTCTTTTTGTCCTTTTTTTATGTGAAAGTGTGAAAGCTAATCTATTTTGGTGATGTGGGAGGTGGCTTAGGGATGATGGTGAATGGTCAAAAGGCTTTGGATACCGGTAGGGGTCCTTTTCTATCTTCGTAGATGATTCTTCCTTAATTCGGCCTTAAAAAAAGCCACTACAAGTAAACCTATAGGATGTCCTAATGCGTTCTACAAGATGTCCTGAAAACCTACAGGATCCCCTGTATTTCTACAGGATACAACCGAGAGCAAAATGAGGGGTGCTGAAGGTGATGGAAAGCTTTAGGAAGGTGGTTGGTGGATATAATGAGGTAAGGGAGTGCCTAGGACCACTTCAAAACTCAAAACTAGAGTTGGGAGATGGTTGGATTTGCTCAACAAGCTTGGAGAAGTATTCTTGTGAAATGATGAAATTGGTGAGAGTTTTAGTGAAGGAAAGGAATGATCATGGGTGGATGAAGTTGGAATGAGATTTTTGATCATGAAATCTCTATGTACTTCTGAAACTCTTGCACTACATAAAACATTGACATCTATCCAAAAGTCATGTAAACAAGAAGAATTTCTATTATCTAAGCAAAACAGAATTTCATGAGCTAGATGCCTAGTTCATGCACGAGGAAAATTTGTAGAATGAGATGAAACATTGATGAGATATAATTTAGTACTAAAGATAGAAGAAACGATAAGTAAATCTTACTCTTGCAAACTTATCAAATGCTGGCCTAAGTACAAGAAAACCCTAAATTCCATGAGAAATTAGAATTTTTTTCTTTTTGGGGCTGAATAGGAGTTCTTTCCTCAAACCATGATCCTTGAAGGAAGGAGTGAGGCCAAAACCACCTAATAAAAAAAATTTGATGATCCTTTATCTCTTCTAATCTATTACCTAAGTAAATCACAAATGGAAGCAAACTAATCAAATCTACAACTACTGGCAATGAAATAATTGTAAAGACAATTCAATTATGAAATCAACTAAACATACAAATACAAGAAGAGAAGCCTTTTCTTCTAAGGTCTGGCCCTAACCCAAGTGCTTCCACCCTTTGAGTCAACTCAATGTTGGATTAAGGAAATGCTCATTCTGATTATCAAATCAGAAAATTACATAACAATATCTTCCTGAAGTCTTGAACTCGAAAATGACTAGTGTTGTTACAACAAAAATTCGAAACCTAATGAGGCTCTAAGCCTCTTTATTTATACAACTGAAGTCTTTGATGACTTCCTTAAATCTAGGGAGGCTCGGCTCCCAAATTCAATATAAACTAGATCTTTAATTGTCACTTTCTTGGCTTCCTTTTTATCTCCATGACTTGGCTGCTTGTACTCCAAGCTAGTGTTATTGATGGAGGAATATTCGAATGAGTGAGGACTAAATGAGAAGGATTTACCTCGTACAATCTCTCCTCCTTGTCTCATTCGAGTTTCAACCTTTAATGAGCTAAAATTTCCATGTTTTTCTCTCAAAAACCTACAATTAATGCACATTAGTCTAGTAGGTATAATATCTCACTTTGACTCATCTCATTAAACAAAATACAATAAAAATAGGTAATAAATTGTGAGAAGAGTTGATTTAACTAAGCCATGAGGTGGATTAAGGTCGATATAGCTACCCAATGATGAGGATCATCACAACGCACTACTAAAGTTGCAATAATGTAGGTTGAGCTGGGTGGTCTTCATAGCAAGATCGAGGCTCCATCTGAGTGACTCGAGGGCGAGTCATGAACTTTGTGTTGGGGGGCTATTGGGATAGGGTCCATAGGTTTAGTGTTGGGGTTAGTTAACTGAAATGTTTTATATGTTTTTTAAAATATGTAAAGTCTGCACGATATGTGGATGTGGAGCACACAGATAGATATGAGTCAAAGAAGTCTTAGCCCCCTGTTTGGATAGATAGCTAAGTCGGTCTTGAGACTCACCCATGGTCCGCAGACCATGGTATTTTATTGAAAATTCTATATGTTTGAGTCATAACAAGTCTTAAGAGGTAACTTAATGGAAGAGAAGTAAGCTAAGTCAAGATAGGAACTATTTTAGGTGAGTGCTAAGGAAGGAAGGATCTGCTTCTTGTACATAAGCAAGAAGGCGACAGATCCTGTAGCTCAATGTGCAGGAGGCCTTGTTAAGTCCATAGCCGAGTGCGTGGACCCCTGCAACTGAGTGCGTAGGAGTCCTTGGTAAGTTCATAGCTGAGTGCGTGGACCCCTGTAGTTAAGTGCGCAAGGTAAAAGAGTCTATAATATGAACATTCAAGATCAATAAAGGCTAATTTTGAAGAATTACTATGCATTTTTGTCGAATATGTTTCTATTATGTTTTGTCTCTTAATGATATGTTTTTATGAAATAATGAATGAATTTTTCATGGAACCACTGAACCTATCTTATTTATGCATGATTTAAGTAGTTGTGTAGTTTCATGAAGTTAAAAGCTATTTCTGTTATGGTTTATGGTGAATGGGACAGATCTGCATGAAGTCAAATCTAGGGTGATTTACTTATGCGTGAAAGTTAATAAACTAACTATTTAAGGTTTGAAAAGACTGATCATAGACCTTCAAAAAGGCAAATCCAATTTAAATTAGTTACAGTAACGATCCCCAGAAGGATACCGATCTGTGTGAAGGAAGATATGAACTGTGAGAGCTTAAGAACTACTTATCACAAGTCCCTGGATGTAGAAACCTAGTTTAATCATCCTCGAATATTGCTTCGAGTGAGATTGCAGCCTATGGTAGGTAGGTTGTTTCCAAAAGTGCCAGTAGTTAGGGTTTGTTTGGTTGGTACGATCAATTTTGAACCTTGGCCAGACCCCCTTAAGCCAACATCATGCATGCAGTTCAAATTTTTGGACGTTTCCAAGCCAACCCAAAGGGATCACATCTTTAGTTAGTAAAGATAATATTCATATATCTCCAAGGAACCCAAGACTTTGGTTTATGGTATCCTAAGTATGCATATCTTACCCTTCATGCATACACATATGTGGATTGGGCTGGAAATGTTGATGACCAGAAAAGCACTAGTGGAGGTGCATTTTACATGGGGCCTTGATTGGTATCTTAGTTCAGCGAGAAACAAATTTCCATTGCATTATCTACAACAGAAGAAGAATATGTGGTTGATGCATCTTGTTGCAAATAACTTTTGTGGATGATGAAAATATTACAAGATATACAAATCAAATGTTCTCCACCTATCTCCATCCTATGTGATAATACAAGTGCTATTAGTATTTCAAGAAATTGTGTTATACACTTCAAGACTAAGCATATTCCCATTAAGTATCATTTCTACGAGAACACGTGATTGAGAAAAAGGTTAAATTGGTGTATGTTCCCTCCAAAGAACAAGTTGTTGATAATTTATTAAAACCCTTCCTAGAGAAGCATTTGAATATCTCATACATAAATTGGGAGTTGTATCTACCTCATTTTGTTGTTAATCCGGTCTACTCAGTCTACAGGTGAAAATTAAAAAGGTCGATTTCTATACACTAGTTTCATGAAGTATAGACATGTATATCCTCAAGTTGCTTTGCAGACAGTTGCGTATGCTTTTATTTGATAGAAAAACAATGGGATAGACTCAAGATAAACCTCTGACATGTTTCTGACAACTATGATTTTTCTTCATCTAGTGTTGATGGGTACAGTTTGCTAATATGGTATTGAAGATGCTTTGATGAATGAGTTCTTCAAAATGACCAGGTAGCACAGGTTGAGAGGGAGCATTAGCCTTGCAGAATATAATTCATTGTTGGCATTCTAGTTTATGAATTATGTTACTATTAAGATCTTTTGGTCTCAGTTATTAATGTCATATTTGCCATTTGATGTAAAGGTCATGTGGAGACCTACGATGTAATAATTATCATATTTAGTCATGTATGGATTTTTTAGGTCATGTAAAATATGTAATCCCACCTGGTTGGGTGGTAGTGTCAAAAATGTAATCCCACATGGTTCGGTGGTTGAGTCAAATATGTATCCCCACTTGGTTGGGTGATTTATTTAAGTATGAGTCCTTCATGATAGAAAGGTCATAATCAATTGAGTTATAGAGTTATGTTCTTCATTTGAAAAATACTTCTGAAGAGGCAACATGTGCTCAGGGATAGCATCGACAATATAGTGGAAATTATGTCCACAAGGGGATTTTTTATCTTCCCTTTTCCCTTGATGTCAAAGGGGGAGAATATCTTGGTGTTTGAATAATAGTTATTTGATGTATCTAATAGTTTTCTACAATTTTTGGTGATCAACACCAATACGGTTTCCATCAAGTCGAAAGGGGAAGATTTTTGGCATTATGTTGCATGTGTTGTCCTTACCGGAAACTCACTTGTAATAGAACATGTCTATGGTAACTAGATGAATCCACAGGTGACAGAATGATGGAACAAAATACCAAAATGATGGGTCAAAGGTTTATATATCATAATCAAAATTTTGATACAGGTGAATATTTGAAAATCTATATGTAGGTTCATGAGGTCCAAGTCACATATACACACGAGTTTGGTGAAGAAAAGTAGCATATGGTTTTGCAACATGGTATTCTAAATACCCAGGGTCTTTACCATGTTATTGACCCATAGTAATGAGCGTGACAATGGATTTTGATCACATCAAAGATTACCACCAGAAATATTGTAGTTTTCACTCGTGGTATTGGATAAGGCCTAAACTATATAAAGAGGTGAAGATCAAAGTGCTAAGTGTGTAAGTGAAATGAATTTTGATGATTAATTCAATCTAAAGTATATTTCCATTGTAAGGGCCATAATTGTCACATAGATATGAAATAATTATGCACCAATGAATACAATGATGGATCAGTATCATGAGACTTGAAATGAATTTTCATTGTATGATTTTCTCATGGATTGAATAGATCTAAGTACTGACACATGTATTTATATCTCAATATTATGATCTAGGTCTTTCTAAAGTTCTCAAGAGCTACACAATTTTAGGTCAAAATTTGTAGATCTATACACTGCTTGGTCTTAGGAAAATTGTGAATACTCGCGGGTTTGCTTCTTCAAAGTCACAGATATAAAGTAAGAATTTATGTTCAAGAATGACTGATCAACCTTATCAATACTCCCATTTCTCTATTGTCTACCAATGATGTCCTCATATTGATCTGGGTTTAGAGATAATGTCCAAAGTATAACTGATTGAATGATGAAGCTGAATTGGTTTACATGTTCATTGGTTGAAAATATTATTGATGTTGTTGACTGTATGAGGGTTCTATAAGCTAACACGATACTTCAGAATATATCTGGTCAACTCTATGTCTGATTCAAAATTACAATTTTTCAGTTTTTAGTATATTAAGATATTAAGATCTATACATGGGCTTCTCTATAGAAAACAACGTATACACATGGGTTTCCTTAATTGAAGTAGCATATAAATTTTGACAAATAAATGATCATGGTTGCAATTGATTATGTGTGTTGATGTAATATTCTGAATTGTGTTCTGTGTACTAGTTATAGTGATCTTAATGCTCCAGTTGATTGGTTGAGTTTTGATTAAGTGTGAGCTTATTGGGTTTTAGTGATTGATTGATTCAGCTATGTCAGAGATTGATGATTGTATTACAATGATGATTTATTGGATCTACTATGAAAATTTACAAAACATGGTCCACAAATGTTGTTGAGGATTAGAGCCTTCAGTGAGGAAATCGAAGCTTCCTGCCAGCAGTAGCTGGTAATCAGATCAAGGGGTTGGAGTTCCCTTCCATTAGGAGCTGGACAATGAGTGAAGGTTGTAGCCTTCAACAGGTGGGTGCCTACGTACTGGTATGAGTCTGTACTAGTACAAGAATGTAAGATGTTTTTGATATTAATAAGGGTTGAAGATTGAGATGATAACATCAGTGGTTTTCTCCCACATTAGGTTTCCACCTCAAATCCTGGCGTGATAATTTATTCTATTCTTACTGTACCTATTTACTTCTTATCAAATGCCTGATAAATCTCTTACATTCTGGTTCAATCTTAACAGACAAAGAATTAGTTATTTTATAAGTTTAATATGCATATGCCAGTTTATTTTATGGCAGTCACGTATATACGCTAGTTGGGTTCAGTAAATTCACGTATACATTTCACAAAAGAAATATTATTATTGTGAGTTTTTGAAATACTGATTCACTTCCCCCTCTCAGTATTTTTCCCAACATAGGGCTCCTTGGGTTGAGGGAACTCTGGACAATAGGGTGTTATCCCTATCTGTTACCCATAGGGTTGAAGTAGTAGCTCACCCTATCTTGGTCTTTGTAGAGCATACACTAGTTGGCATCATACCCACAAGTCGGGTTCGTTGGGAGTAGCGCTCCTCATTTGACTAATGAGTTGAGAGTGTACTTGGGGGTGTACAAGTGAAGGTGATTATGATGCAGGTGTCTTGCCACATGTTATTGGGAAGATCAGTGGGAAATAGGATGTGTTTATTAGTAGCTCCCGTACATCACCAATTGCTCGATTTGGTTGAGTTGTAGCTCCCCCATGATATTTTTGGATAGTAACCCAATGATTTTTCTAGGTAGTAGCCCAATGATATTTTTGGGTAGTAGCTCAATGAGATTTCCATGTAGTAGCCTGATGATATTTCTGAGTAGTAGCTTGATGACATCTCCAAGTAGTAGCCTGATGACATTTACGGGTAGTAGCTTGATGACATTTCTAGGTAGTAGCTTCATTATATTTTTGGGTAGTAGCTTGATGACCTTTCCAGCTAGTAGCCTGATGACATATTTCCAAGTAGTAGCCCATCGACTGAGATCCCAAGTTGTAGCCTGATGGATAAAGGGTGGTAGCTTTTTTCTCCTGGTGATTCTTCTTCTTTAGATTCGAGAATGGTACAATAGATAGAGTTGAGCATATTTGTACACATGATGACAGGATGACACATTAATCAATGGATAAATTTTTATAGGTGGAATTATCCCTAGTTGAGAGGGATTATTAAAAATATGCAACTATAGTCAAATTCCACTTTGGACTAGTCCTTTTATGGAGGTGACGATGTCATTGAGTTCCTGTTTCAAAGAGGACCAAAATCTACCTAAATATCACCACATTTCGACAAGTAGAAGTTGGTTTTTTATTTATGCACCCACCCATGGATATTGGACCAGGTCAGCTTCACCCACATACACACTTCAACAGGCTAGCAACAACATCAAGTTGACCTTGTTGGACACCACTAGAATCCTGCAAATACAAGTGACTTTGAGGCTCATTTTATTATTCCAACAAAAAGAGTCTTCTTATCTTTTATCTAATCTGGTTTAGTAGATTGGTGAAGTAAAAGGTCATACAATGGTTTGAAGTCTCAGATATGACGGTGGTTGAAAAGTTAGGTTTAATGTTCTTGCCACAGGAAAACACTAGTAAATTTGACTATGGTCACATGCATACTATAGGCAAGAGACAGAATAGGAATCTAAAGTCACTCTCATGCTAACTTGATGAGAGCGACTCTAGGTTTGACTACAGTCGACTATACTTTGAAGTTTTTTGAATTTTTCCAAATGTTGAATCAAGTTGTCTCTAATATATTTAGCCACTATATACAAGTTTTTAAAATTGTTGGGTTGTATTATTGATCATATCGTATTGGGTTCCATTCTACTCTCTATTGATATTTTTATGAAAATCTAATAGAAGAAGAATTTGAAAGCATTTTTCCCTTGTGGGATTTTTCCTTGGTCTTAGACCAAATATCATGTCTCTTGTTGATATGTTTATTGTCTTATTTGTCATTTTTTATATTGTTATATCTTCAATTACTGTTGATCAATGGAAACACTAATTTTAATTGGAACTATTGCTAATATTGATAATTGAAGTTTGGAATTGAGCTAAAGTAATTTATACAACATAGAACAATATGAAAAATTAACAGTTAGCACCAACTTCAATTTCATATATTTGTATATTTTCTAAAGTGGCTTACTTTATCTCTCTAAGGATAAGTGCAAAGTCACAATAAAAAGCTTTAGAAAATATCAATTTAGGAGAAGTAGTTGAAGGGTTAATGTTTGTTGGCATTTTATTATAGATTTTATTAAATTGTTTAATAAAATTAGATACTAACTCACCACGATTTCTCTTAATAGCTTCAAATTATGTTAAAGAATACAATGGATCATTCTTAACCCCCCATTGATTGATAAATATATTAGTAATATCTCTCCAATTATGAATGCAATCTTGTCACAACTATCTAAACCAAATTCTTACATCCCATTCAAATGACTGTATAAATAATATCATATACACATCTTCATGTTCAATGTTAAGATTGTCTGCAAAATAAAGGAAAGTTGATACATGATCTTTTGCACTTATTTTAGTTTCTCCAGTAAATCTTGGGAGGTGTTTTAAATATCCATCAGGGAGAGGATTCAATTTTCCTACCAATCTTAGTGTTGCATACCTTGCATTTACAATTGGTCTTATTCCAGCCTTTCGTTTTTGTGAAGGAGGTATATTATGCTACTTAGTGGATGGTGGTTTCTTTGGAGATTTTTGATTGGGAATTAAAGGATTTTTCGGAGATTCCTTTGGAACAATAAGTTGCTTTCTTTGAGGTAAAGTGATCTATTGAACTTCAGGAAAAAAAGGATTGGTATAGATCTTAAAAATTTCTTCAGGATACAAAGAGGAAACAAGTTTTGTATGATAAGAAGCAGAAAATGGATCTTCTAGTTTATCTTCAGGCTTATTAGATTCATAATCAAATGACTCTAAAGGTGACTCGGGGATTTGAAAAATTCAAGTTGATCAACTAATAAAGTTTTTTGTAGACCAACTCCTTTTTCAATAAGGTCCAATACTTTTGGAGAAAACTCAAGAGTTAAGGGTTTAGCTTCAAACTACAGAAACACAGATATTGATGATAAAGGATGTGTATACTCTAGCCTACATCTAAGAGTTAGTTTTCTAACAAGTTTTTTAGGATACGTCAAGAGTGAAGCTTGTTCAAGATCTGGATTTGATTTGGTATATCTGTGAGAAACCATATTTATAACCTGTGGAGTACACCAGGTGAGTTCTTTTATCCCACAAACCTCTTATTCACCATCAATGAGGTAATTTAAATCATCGTCCCAGGGAAAAATAACTTTAATCTATCATTCCCTAGTAACGATGCTAATTTGATGTTGTCCTTGGTTGACAATTTGTGGCAAAAGAATTTTGTCAAAGCATCTATGAATTTGATGTACTTTATTAATGGATGGTTCGAGGATAAAACCATTATTTAAGTAATAATCCTTAGCCTTTTAAATATTAATCAAAGTGTTTATTTCCAATAGAAACAACATAGAATCTCTCAATGTTGATAATAGAAGAATAAAGGAAACATTTTATTTATATGAAATTAGTTTGAATAACTAAGGATCAAATGTGAAAAAAAATCATATGGAAAAGTATCCCACATCTGACATCAATGTATACAAGATTTTCATAGAAGGAAACAATCTAATTATTACAGATTAATTTAGAAAAAACAAATAACCTACTTAATTAACTTAGTGTTGAGCATAATGTTTCTAGGGGATATACAAGGATGTTAATATTTAGCCTAACCTTTCCCATTTATCCACACAATCTAATACATATTGAAAAACAAGATGATGAAATACTAGAAAACATCACATGAGAAACAATGCTACCATAAAATAGAAAACAAACTCTTTGAATAACTTTAAAAATATTTAGGTATTACAAAAATAATCTCCAAGATTTAGTCCAAGAATCAACCATTTCCTAATAAAAATAAAATAATATATATAGAGTCTTTACAACCAATCCTATATACTAAAGATTACAATGAAAAGGAGTTTTTTATCAAAATATAATTTCGATAATCTCAACAAAATTTAACAAAAATAGAAAGTATTATGCTTGATTCTCTCAACATGCCCTTGATTTTTGAATTTGTTTCCAAAATATTTTAATTTTATTTCATTTGGCTACTTCAATTCTAGAACTTCCTTGATCTTCTAGTGAAATATTGCATGCCTTTGAGAAACTTCTTTTGATTGAAAAATCAAGATATGAGATCAATAAATTGTTTCCATTCTTCTCCTAATGCATAAGTTAATGCAACCACTCTTCTATAAGCTTAATTTACCTTAGTATATTTTTGAAAGTTTGGTTTAACTATGAATACATATCTAATTTCATAACATATAAACAAATGGCCAGACAATTTGTGCACGAGAATTTTACCACGCAAAGCTCCTTTTACCTCAACAAATTTTGATTTACCTAATGTATCTCTATTCAATAATATCTCATATTCATCCTCAATTACCATTTTTTCCTACATATTTGTAAATGACGGTAAACCCTTTCCCTGTAAAGAAGAAAATTTCCTATTAAATTTATCAATTTGGACTTGCATTGAATCACACTTTTCTTGTAACTGTATCATTAAACTTTTCTTGGTCAAAATGTTTTCTAGTTTGTATGATTGTATGATTCATGTTAGAAATACCCATGTCTTCTAGTTCCTCTTTTGATTTACAATTCAAAAATTTGACAACCTTATTAGCTTGGTTAGTCTTACTTCCTAGTTCATCTTTGATTTCATCAATTGTCTTTTCATATTTCTTTAATAATTCCTCTTGTTTAATTGTGATCTGAATTGACTTCCAAATTTTAGATACTGAAGAGATGATTTCCATCCATATTCTTTCTTTCGCTTGAATTAAACATTTCACAATGTTAGCCTAGCTTATATACTGCTCAAGTTATTTCTGTAATCTGAAAGTCTTATGCATTTGAACAATTAATGCAATATCTGACTTAATTTTCTCATTCTCATATATTTCTAATTCTTTCTTCAGCTTGTCCATTTCTTCACTACTTAAACTTAAAGAAGATAATGTTTCTATTAAATCATCTATTGCATCATTTATTTCTAAGGTCATTTTGGATTTTCAAGGCACTATCCTTTCTTCTTTCTCTCTTTCGTTCAGGATATGTTCCACCTATGTTTTCAGTTTCTATATTTATACATTTTGTTCAATGACCATTGACAAGAGTGATTTGTTTTCTTTTTCTATCTCTCCAACTTCTTGCACTTGTGGATGTTTGATAATTGGCATATTTTGTATTTTTTGTAGGGCTTGAATATTTGTTTATACTCTCCTAAGCAACATTAATATCATGAGGATCAAATCCCAACTTAATACATACATCTTCTAATGATTTTATTCTAGTATCTTTGGCAATAAAAGACCTTCTTTCCATTTTTAACTCGGTGGTAGTATTATTTAGTGGGTTTTGCAATTCAAACAAACTGATAACAGAACTAGTTAAGTAGAGTAAATCATCTCCTATGTCTATCTATGGATATCTATCTGACCAATTGGATGGATCTGAGATGTATTGAAAGAAAAAATAGAGGTTTTGAATTCATCTATAGCCTTAGCCTCTGAGACTTCTGGTTAGAAAAGCTAAGAAAATTCCCTTTTTCAACATCCAGGGATCAAAGTAACATATGCTTTGTTGAAGAGATTTGTTTCCATAACTTAGTGTAAGCCATTAACTTATAAGTTTCATGTTTTCTTTTAATCTCCATAAATTTAGAAAAGAAACTTTGACTACTAGAATAAGGAGTTATGAAAAATTGTCCATATATTGTTTCCAATTACTGCAAATTGAGAATCAGTTCACTTGAAGGAATAACTATAGTTGGTGAAGATATATCTAATAATCTAGTTTCTAACATAGTCTCTTCTAAATCCCTTATTTGTTGTCTTTTGTAAATTCTAAATTTTGTTCCCCCTGATTTTGAGATCTTGTCAATTGCCCTTTTGAATTCCCTTTTTTCTATTGAGGAGTCAACTTTTGATCAATTTCAAACAATATCTCACTTCAAAATGGATGAAGAAAGATGGAAACTATCACTTGAAGGGCCTGAAAAATTGATGCAAATGTAATATAGATTAATGGTTGTATGTTTTTAAAAATTATGGCACTTTCACTTAAAAGGTACCTATCAGAATGCCATACTATGAGTTTTAGAAAATGGTAGGTTTATAGAAACATGAATTGATGAAGAAGAGACTCCGAAAGAGAAAATCCATAATTGTTGTCTTGGAATTTCTCAAATTCCCTATTCTATATCCCACAGAGGTCAAATTCACACCTTATTTCCATAATTTTCACCTCTAGGTCAATTAGTGACATTTCATTTAATTTTACTGAGACATATGGAGGTGGGGTTTGGTTTTTTGTTTTACTTGACTGGATTTCTTTATTTCCCATGGCTATTATAAATATAAACAAGACTAAGAGATGGAACATGGTAAATACCCAACAATTGATTGATTTGGTGATAATTTATGTACTATAGTCACTCTGATTTCTTTACTTACTTTGATTTAGTAGAAGGAATTGATCACATGAAAATGAAACTTTATTCAGACTTCTTGTTTATGGTGCACTATCCACCTTTTAAAATTTCAAACTTAATTACCAGTAGTGCCCAATTCTTTGATATGACTAGAAACCATAGTGGTATTGCAGTGGGGATTGGCCGGTAAGTAAATTCGAAGAAGGGGGGTCTAACATTACTATGGGGATCACACATTGAAAAGGTATTTTTATTAATAACACTTCTTTTAGACCCCCTCCCCCACCCCCCACGTGATAAACATTGAACATGCAAGGAGGCACGAAATCAATTCTTTATTGTTCATTTGATCACGCTCACCTTGACCATTAAAAGGAGAATATTTTTATATACACACTTTATTTACAATAAAAACCTTATGTTTTAAAAAATAAAACATTAATAATTCTTTTGAAACCATAATATATAGCGATTTACAACAGAGGTTGTAAATTAATCATATAAAGTGAAAAAAATAAAATTATTTTTGAAAAAAGATGGAATATTTTTCAGACAAGAAAATGTTACAGTAGAGATCATCCACAAAATTCTAAATTACAGAAACAAAATATAATAGTAGAACGTGATTAGAAATTTCGATAGAATTTACACCATTTTTTCTAATTCTCTCTCCTGCCGAACTCCCTTTGCAACTTCTTATATAGTTTTTTCCTTGTTTGACGATCAAGCAATCTACTTTCTTGATATGGTACAACATAACACCCTAAACATGACATTATAAACTTTAGTTGTTATCTGACCCAATAATTTTATTTTTCAAAATATCTTGATGTTTTCAACCATTCTTTCATGTGAACTTGATGATTTCCAAGATAACCACTTGGCCCATTTATCTTTTTTCTGCTATTCGCTTTCTTCGTTCCACTACTAATTTCTGATAACTTTGGCCACTACTTTTTTGGATCTCACTTTGTCTTTTTTGCAACCTCTTTTAGATCAAACTTGTCTAAAAAATGAAGGACCTAAAAGAGACCCCTAGGAATCCTTGACCTAGCTGATATAGTAAAATTGCTTTCTTTCATGCAAATTAGGGTTTACTATTTGAATGCACTCTTTAAATTGAAAGTTTGATTACAATATATAGTATTATAGATCTGATTTTTTCTCAACATTCTTGAATTGGTTTTATTTCCTTTTTGTAGTTAGAATGAGTTTACTTATTTTTATTTTCCATTCTAAAATTTCTAATCATTTATTTTAAAATCGATAGTATAGAGATCTCGACACAACCTAGTTTACCTTTATTTGCTTTCACTTGCATTGGATGAACAAAATAAGAACACATTGCATGCTACAAACATAGTTCTATCCCATCTTAATTTCGTATGAACCTTGAATTGACAACTAATGTCACGATACCTTCAAAGTTATAACATTCTTCCTGTAATATTGAAGGTCATCACTTTTTGGCTCTATTTCTAGGGAGGTGTAGAAATATGAATTGTTTTATCCCTTAGTAGATTCACTTTCTTCATTTTCTACAGGAAAAAAAAATACATTATCATTTTCTTCTTGAATCTCACAAAAAAAAAAAATATCTCGTTCCTTGTAGAATCAGGGATAATACAACAAATGTTTTACCTAAAACCCCCAGTAATACAAAAAGCCATCCTTGTCTTATTGACTATGGGACTGCCACTTTATTTACAGAGGGAATAGATGCATTTTTAGGTAAGAAAGCGAGGCTTTCGGACAAGCTTGTAAGACGAGAAGAACCTCCATCACCCACTAATACCATAGATAGAAATAAGTGATGAGCCTTAGTATTGCAACAAGAATTTTGCAACTCCCAAGGCTACCAAGTTTAATTATCAACTCGGGGTTCATACAGGCTTAAGAGGTATCGAAACTATATTTGCAGCATACAATGTGCCCTTCCTTTGTTGTCATGATGTAATGGAGTGCATGTAATGAAATCAAATACTAACTGGTTGCAAAAATGGAAACCTTAACCTATTGCAAGAATGAAAATACAAGGAAGGAAAAACTATTCTAATTGCATAAATTAAATATCAATCACTACATTTAAAAGGGTTTATATCCATTGATAGAGTTCATTGGATGTGGCAATAAAGAAAATCATTATTGTATTATCCAATTCATAAATTTGTCCATTAACCCAATTGGTCGAGATGTTTTGCATGGGTAAAAAGTCAGGTCATAAGTGGTCTTTTTCCTCCCAAACCATTTATTTAGAGCCTAGTGGTCATGATTCAACACTAAGGGACAAAAGCCAACCTTTTTTATAAAATCTGGGCAAGTATATAGATGCTGGAAATGTGCTACAGGAATCTGCTACAGGAAACAAGTTCGCTACATGGAGATATAATTCATAGAATCACCAAGAAAATCAAATCCAAATTGGATGGGTCAAATTTTTTTTATATACTAGGATGTCTTAGGTCTCCATTACAAGTGGAATAACCCAAAATTCCCCTGCTAACACATGCTTAAAAAAACATAAAATTACTAGTCTAAAATTTAGAAATTTGAGAACTAGTGAGCTAGTTAATCTATCAAATGCCTAACCTGATCAAGTGAGAATCCAATGGGGTAATTTGTTTTATTAACAAATTTTTTTTTTTGATATAATGCAAATGGAATCAATTCAATTGAAGCTCATTAGCATGTTCTAAAAAATAGCATAAATTTACTACTATTTTCCACAAGGGACTTCCGGAAATTTATATTTGGGAATAAGAAAACTAATATAAGTAGCTCAATGATTATTATGACTTTAAAAATATTTTCAAAGGATGAAATCATGTTTTTTATCTTGCAAAATAACTTAAACAATTTAACCCTATCCCAGAAGAAGAAATCATCAATACTCAATGTAGAAAAAAAAAAGTCAAGAACAAGAGATGCATGTGAATAAGAAGTGAAACGAAGAAAATTAAATGACACAAAGGGCTTTGAGGCTCCTCAGATGGACAAGCCCAAGTAAACTCAAATTCCTATGAAGGAGACCAAGATTTAGAAGTTTAACATGACACCAATCTTCATTATTTCCATCAATACAATTACATCCCTGCAAGAAATGAAACTGGAGATGCAAAAATACGATTTATCTCCACAAGAAGACTAAGAAAAATCAACCCCTATAGGAAAATTAGACTTTGTACTTACAAAAAATGATTAGGAAGCATTTCCCATGAAAGGAGGAAGCTTTCCCATCCAAAATCCCTCAAATAGTGGATCTGGTTCCCAACACTAGTAATCTACATTAAATGATAGGGAACAGATTCCTAGGTTTTCTCAATCATTGGAGCTTGAGAATCTTTGAAATAATTTCAAAATATATTATTGGTTTATTATCTAATACTGATCCTCTTTTAGTAGTGATAAAGTCCCTAAATTATCTCCTCCTCCAAATCTCCATAATTTTCCCAATACTTTCACAATATTCTACAAAAATAAATAATATTAGGCACAAATATGCAATTATCCATAAACCTTCCTAGTGAACATATTAAAGCTAAAACAAATTATTAAGTGTAGCAGAAGAGGTTTAATATAGCCTTCATGTGCCTAAGAAAGGTTAAATGGGCCTTAATTTATGTCTACTTTGGAGACCCATCATACCCCCTACTGAAATTGTTGCTCATCCTCTGAGCAGCCTATTCATCCTGCTTACCTTGTTGTTATTCATGTATGCTTCCATGTTTCATGCATTGTTTTTTGGTCTATTTGATACTCTTTCGACTGCTCTTCTTGCTACTACATTTCTCTATCTCAGTTCCTAAGGAAGCCATACTGTAGGTTAAGGTTTCTTCTTTCCCTCAGGTGGTTCTTCAACTGTAATGAGTAGCAAAAAACCTGAATCTTGTAGAAACTAAATTTTGCATGCCAAGAGGTGGTAGGTCCACCTTTTATTCCCTTGTATTTTTTTATTTTATTTTTCTTTCTTATTTTTTTCATTTTTTCCATTATTTTTTCTCTTTTTTTCATCTCTTCTCTATTTTTTTATTGCATGCAAAATAAAATCAAATTTCTCTGAGTTAATTGGGTTGGCCCTCACCTACCCCTTCACATTCATTGCCTTACATCATGACTAAATGATTACATCCCACTTTTCAAGTTATTTTCACTTTTGTCTTGTCCTCTCCCCCATATGGGGGTGTCTTCGTGGAAAAGCGAAGTTAATTACTAGATAAGCCGAGGTTGTTCTGCTACTAATCTTGTTTATTAAAACATTTTCCTTCATACACTTGCAATATTTTCCAAACTAAAATAACTTTGTAAGAAAGGCTTAAAGGATTCAATACCTGAGCCTTACCCTTGATGTGTTTTTGTAGGTGATATTGAGCCTATTGATATGAATGTTAAAGTTTCCTTTGGTTGTCCTACAACAGCATCTAATGACCCTGAAGTTGCATGTAATAATCTATTGGATGTCCTATTACTAATAGCCTTGAATCTAGATGTCGCGTAGGTTTTTTTATTGTTATTGTTGTTTTTGCTTACATCCTTGGCCAAAACATTGTTTATGAGCTTCATAACATGATAATTTCAGAGGTGTTCACCTCCTTTTTTTGCTAATGCATAGATATTCATAGCATGATGTTTTTTCTGACGGATATAATATTGTTTGTGTGTAAGCCTCTTTCTAGCATTTAATCTTTTGTTGTTGGAGTTGATGGATTCCATCCCAAATTCTAAACCTTTGTCTTCCACTTACCATGAGAGAGTTGTCTTAGTTAAATATGACCTTCTTGGAGTGATGGGCTTGGCTATGGGTGAAGTTCACCTTCCCCACACTTTTCAAAACTATCATACACCCTTTAAACACTTCATCGCACCATTATTTTCCTGCAAAACCCCTTAGCCAACTTTTTATATGATATTAGGAAATCTTGTAGCAGTACAAGGAATCTTGTAGCAACATCTTGTAGCAAACCTGTAGTAGGCTTGTTTTACCCGTATCTACGAAATAGTATACTGGATTGACCTGAAACTTTTTGATCATGCTATGATCATCAATATGAACCTCCCCATAAAATAATCTTGGCCAATGGATGCACGAATCTCAGGAAATATTAAAAATGGTTGTAGGTGATGGGGCTTGATTTCTTGAAAAATATGCACTAGAATATGTGAAAATTGCATGGCCATGTTACCATCCTCCATATGAATTTCCCTATGAAACAAATTGGCAAATGGATGCACAGATATCAAGAAAATTTATAAATGGTTGTAGGTTACAAAGGTCAATTTCTCAAAAAGTGTGCGCCAAAATTTGTTGAAATTTCTTGGGCATGTTACTATAATCTTTATGCATCCCCTCCTAGAACATATTGGTAAATGGATGCGCGATTTTCAAGATATGCAAAAAAATGTTTTTCTACTTTGTGTATTTTTACTTCCTGTAGAATTTTAGTACAACAAGGAAAATGAGTCATAAAAGCTTGGGAATGGTGATTGCATGGTGGAAATAGCTGAGGGTGATGGATTAGCATGGCCTTGGTCCTTCTGTAGCATCTGAGCAAAGGAGGAGAAAGTCCAAGTTTGACTTCCTTTGACTAGGTTTTTTGTTAACTTTTCTTTTGGTGGCTAACTTGTTTTTGTCGCTTGTAGAGGTTGGAGAGCTCCTGCATTGATGAAAGAGAAATACATGAAGCAAATATTTTTTATTGTTTTTTTCTTCTAGGCCTACAAGCTGCCTCAATGAGGCTTTCAACTAGTTGGTCTGCCTAGGCACCTCAAAGGAGGTTTTCAACTAAGATCTTTTATTTTTCTCCTTTTTATCTTTTTTCCCCACCCATTAACTGCCTCACGGAGGTTTTCAATGAATGAGACAATCTCAAGCACCTCAAAAGGAGGTTTTCACCTAAGATTTTATTTTTTTTCTCTTATTTTCCATTTTTTATATTTTTCTATCCTACTCTACTTGAAAAACAAAATCTCTTTCATGTATAATAATACTTCCAATGGAGCCATGTGCACATTCAGATGATAGATAAAATGATGTATGGGTTTGAAATATATTATTTGACATGTACCTAAATTAAAGAGACCAAATGCTTTGATTGAGATGATATCATGAATTGTTGAAGAAGAGTGTGTGGCTGCAAATTACAGATTGTCTCAAACCATATTTCAATATAGTTTTGATGCCCTGGTCCACTTGTTTATTTGGATCATCTTGGATGTCTTATTCTTCCATGAAGTTCATATCTACTTATTTTTGTTGATTATTCTCTTGAACACGTGGAGGATCAGATGGTAAACATGAGGGAACTTTCTTAATCTTTGAATTTAATGTCTACTCTTCATCAATTGTAGCCCATGATTCTTTGGTCTTCTTATTTGAATCTTCCTTTTCTAAATGTTGTCATTCAATGAAATCAAGAGAAATTATTTTCGGCAATTCTCTTCTTGAGCTAAGATGAATACCATTGATATCAAGATGAGATGTTTGGATGTGTTGTGCCTCAATATTGTAAGTGGGTTGAGCTACTTCCTTGTGTGGGTCTGGAAATCATGGTACATGTAGTTGAGTGGGAATGGATCTGTGAGATGGATGTGGTTGGGGTTATGGTGGAGGTGGAGGTGAATGGTAGGGATAGAATGGATTTGGGCATGGAGGATATTAAGGAATATATTGAGGATATTGTGTATGACTCCCATAAATTCCTTGCGAATCTTGTTGCAAAGATTGGTTTCGGGGTTGAAATGGCTAAGGTTACTAAGGAAAGGGTGTGTTCCAATTATTTTGAGATGGATGTGCATAATCTTGAAATTGTGAATTAGGCTCTTGCATCATATCAGGTTGAAAAGGCTTCCATGGTCCTCTTCAAGATACATAACATAGTTGCATTGGCAATTGACTTGCTCCATTTTCCTCTTGGTAAACTTCCTTCAACCTTGGCAATGTTAGGTAAACATGAATTAGAGGTAGAGTCAAAATTGACCAATTCTAATAGTAGTGGTTTTTGGGCACAAGGAATTACATAACCACGGTTTTATGCCCATGGTATTTCATAAAATGTAGCCTATAAAAGGCTAGGAAGACTCCATTGCAATGGAGGCTAGGGTTGTGAGTGGTGAAGGCTCACTTGGTTGGATTGGCTAGGGTTTTGGCCAAGAATAATGAAATCTCATTGGGTTTGGTTTTTCCCCAGAGTTGATATTTTCCCAGGGAAAATATTTTGTGTTGTATGTTTTACTCTTTTTATTGTGTTAATGCTATTTTTCCTCTTCATAAATAGTTAATGTTGTCCACTTAAATTTTCTTCATTTGGTATTAGAGCCAAATGTTGGCTTTAGATGGGTGCTTCTATTGCCAAGGGTTTGCATGGCCTGGTGAATGGAGAGACACACAGATCTAACTGCAAGTATTCTCAATTTTCTAGTTTGATATCAATATAGCAAGCTTTTTGTCTATGTGAATAGGTAGAGTGAGTGAAGAAGTATTAAGATAAGGAGATGATGTGCATAGGCCACTGAGATGCTCATAGTCATAGGTGGGATTGGATTCTACAAGATGTGCAGAGCTCGAAATCTATGCAAGGAATCAATGTATGGAAAGCATGATTTCTACAAGATCTAGCGTAGTTATGGTGTTGGAAATGGTGGTGGTGCTAAAGGAAGATCTATCTTTAGCTAAGGTAGCAGCATGCCAATGCTCCGAATTGCAACTCGTGGGATTGAAAATAAGTCATCTACCTTTTATTTCCACAGCAGTCAAAGAGGAGGGCATAAAAGCAGCAAAAGAAGTTAGGATATGCGTGAATTGTGTGTCGAGGTTGGTGAAATCATAACCAGATTCGACATGATCAAGTAGATGTTACATATCTATGCGCTGGGGAGTCATTGCATGAATGTGAGCGATAGTAGTGTTATCACTCAGGTTGTTTCCTTTGACTCCTAAGGGAATACGACTGAGGTAACCACAAACCAAGATTTGGACTACAGGTCCTAGCCTACCTACAACCAGAGAGGGCTCTCTCTTTGGGATTTAGCTTTGTTTAAGGGATGATTTTAGGATAGATATGATGCACATGGGTTTTGTTTGAGTTTGGTGGGATGGTGATCTCAGACAGAACTAGCATGCAAGTGTATAATTTTTTTTTCCATTGGGCAATGGAGTCACTGCAAGTGTGATTACTGAAGAGTTTCTTGGTGAAAAGGTAGTACCACAGAGCAGGATAGGCAGGCTAGGAAGAACTTTCAAATCTGGTAATGATGGAATGAAGTCAGGGAATTAAAGGCAATCAAGAATCTTTCATTATACTAGCAGAGGGAAATTGGATGAATATTGTGCAGAAGCAATTAAGAATTCCTAAACAGTATTCAAAATGAGAGAGCTAGTGCGAACATGAGCAGCTAAGAATTCATATTCATGACTAGTCTGGAAGAAAACATAATTAATAACAGAGATTGAACATAAGGTGCATTCATACAAATCCTATGCTATTCTTCTTCTCTGTTACCAAGATCATGAAACATAGATGAGATTTAAAAAATGGAAAACATAAAACACAGTTGAGTATAACTTATTTTTCCATAGCATGACACATGAATTCTGTAGCAAGTCCCAGAACATCCAATCCGCCTTCAGATCATTCGAAAACAGTTATCTTCAACCGCCATTTGTATTAGCACAGTATGATATGTTACAACGCAGTTCAGAAAGAAGAAATCATCAACCAACCAACCCTTATTACATTATTCAGGGTTGTATTTATGGGCAAAATATCTACAAAAATAGATCTGATAGAAGATCTGAGGAAATAACTGCAATTAACCTAACTTCTCTTGCAAGTAATGTAAAACATATTATCTAATGTTGCGCTGGGGGAAGCTGCTTCAAAAAATGAGGCTATGTGGCGTTCTTTGGTAGTTCTGCTGTCCAATCTGCAATCACTGTGCCTTCAATATCTTATCTGCACCTCTTAGTCAGTTCTACTACTCTTAGGTGGCTCTGATTCTTATTAAATCTGATGTGACTCGGCTTTAATGGCCTTTAACTCTGTTCTGACACTATTTAACTGGTCAATTCGCTCCTTTCTGTTTCTTTCGGGCAAAAATAACTGCTGCAAACCACGCGTTGTACTGAGGCTTTCCATTTGGCCATTTTTTCTTAGCGATGCACGATTAGCGCTAAGCGCTAATCGCACATCAAAAACTGCCCCTAATTTTCATTCCGGGCTTCCTAAGCAGCGATTTCGCCTTTCGTGCCTTTTTTCTTCGGTGGTGACATCAGCATGACATCAGTGGTGGGACCAAGTACGGCAAATGATGTCAGCGGGGTGACGTGGCAGGGTGATGTGGATGATGACATCATCATGACACGGTGGAAGGGTGATGACGTCAGTGGGTGACATGGCGTAGGTACAGCATAGTGGTAGGCGACGTGGCAGCATCGTCATGCGGTGATGTAGGCAAGCAGGGAGGGAAGTAAGCGGTTTGTGTCAGACCACTTTTGTTATGG
The DNA here is from genome assembly GCA_000404065.3 of Pinus taeda. Taxonomy (NCBI): domain Eukaryota; kingdom Viridiplantae; phylum Streptophyta; class Pinopsida; order Pinales; family Pinaceae; genus Pinus; species Pinus taeda. Next base: position 42,170 of record APFE030666675.1, on the reverse strand, counting down.
GAGTGGTATGTGTCAAAGGCGGCCCGATGCAATAGGAGGCCGACAGCTGTCCCGGTGTACGACGGTGAAACTGTCGCCCATCAAGTACTATCGTACCGCTACGAAGGGGTGCCCGATATTCATTAAGGCCGTCAGATCTGGGAGGGTCAATCCTACAGTGGATGGGAAGGAAACATGATCGGGGTTTAGTGGAAAAGTGCGCCCGATAATCGTTAATTATTTGCAGCTTTGGGTGGTTAAAACCTTAGGTTGTGGGTGTAATATGCGCTCTGGATTTGGTTATTTTATCAATCAAATATTAATAAAACCCCAATAAATGTGCGCGGAGGGTGGTTGAACATAGTTATTTATTTAACAGGGTGTTAAATAAATCCTAAGGGAAATGAACGTGGAGGGGCTAATAATGGGTCCCAAATGGACCTAAGGTTTCCTGACTTTTAGTACTTGGCTATAGTTGCCATGGGGAGAAATATTTAGTGTTTTTTGGGGTTTTTATATAGTTTCTTGTAGAATACGGGTAGGGGAAATGATTGAGGGAGCTAGATTATAGGGTAGATGTTAATATGAGGTCTTTGGAATGCAAAGGAGGGGATGCATGCTAAGTTTATAGAATGGAAACTTAAGCATAGGGAAATGAATGGATTGTGTAAAGATTAATTTTACAAAAGAAATGTGGCTTCTTTCCACTATGTCAACTCAGATGTTAACTTGGTTTTTAACAAGAATGGAGTGAAAATGGGATTTTTGGGTAGATCCCAAGGTCCTCAAGGGGATGTTAGTGAGTGATTTGGGAAATAAGAAGAAGGGGGAGTTAGAGATTCCTTGCTTGATCTGATCAAAAATGAAAAAGTGCCTCAAAACTGTGACCTGGATAAATATAACACTTGAAAACATGAAATGGATCACATAGCTTGATTTCTGCAACCACAAAAATACTTACCCAGCCTACTTTACCTAGCATTTTTTCTTCTTTTGGTTTGGGTGCAATTGAACTAGCAAACCCAACTTTTCAACTTTTTCTTTTTTATCGTACTCCTATCTACATCTATACTTATTTCATCCAGGGGCTCAGATTAGGCTGTTGAGCACCCTCGCTTCTCTACCTATCTAAGAATCTGCCAAGATTAAGCTGTTTGGACAGATAATGATTCTCTATATTCTACAATAGGAAATTGAAACCTAGGGAGACCAAGATTAAGCTATTTGGACCTCTTTTTAACTGAAAATTCTACAAAAATTGAATAACTCATCAAAATTGGAATACAACAGAGGCACTTAGACTAGCACACTCTCATGGACACTTCTTTCGCCTTAGTAGAAAATATGGAACATTGCAGCATGTAAAGTATGACATATTTGGTATGCAGAAATGTCGATCATGAAAGATGAATACCTGCTATGAGCAGGAGGCTAACAGTGGCTCCACTTGGGGATGGCTTTTCCTTGCAAAAAGTCAAAAACAGCAGGTCAGAATGCCTTAATCTTTAGTTGTTGCTATACTCTGAAAAATTCCCTTTGCTGGTTGCCTTATTTATGAACATGATAGTAGACTTCAAAAGCTTAGGGCCTTCACTTCGGGCTTCAACTGCAGCAATATTGCTATCCAAACAGAGAACTGAAATCCTACCTACCTACTCTAATCAGCACTTACTTTGCTGTTAGGTGAAATCAAATAGCCAGTGCAGCCATTTAAGCATTATAAACATCGGTGAGCTTTGCTATTTGTGCTTGTTGGTGGTAAAAATGGAGATCTTGCCATCAGATATAACTTTGTTAACTTTTGAGAAGATCAGAAAGCTGCTGACCTTCTTTACTGAAACAAGAAATTGTACAAAAGGGTCCCGCAACATATATATACAATTGTTGGGCTGAATTGAAGAACTGTACAAAAGTTTGGGATCACTATCATGCCTTGGAAACTGGATATCATCAACATTTTGATATTGAGGCACACAACCTGCTAATGGAGAAGAGCACTTCTTTACTTCATCATACACCCTGTTAGCACATGAATCATATAAAACATGAACTGATATTCGCAATTTATTACAAACAGGCTCATATGGCCCTTGACTGATCTGTACAGGCTGCTCCTCTTCTTCTTCGAAAAACTCAGATGGCTGAAAACAAAGAGGTAGGGGATCCACTTGGATCACTTGGTCATGAACAGCCACTTTCGAATCTTCCTCAATCTGATATTCGATGGCTCTTTGGGGCTGCAAAACTAGAGGCAATATATTTTGAACAATGATTTGGACTTCCTCCAAATGACCAATATCAACACTTGCTGATACTTGCTTATTAACTGCATGGTAGTTCTCCTTAATAAATTGAAAAGAATCAACACACAAAGGTAAAGTTCGTTTGCTGAAATCAAAATTTTTTGTGCTTTCCTCGTTTACTTCATAGCTGAGATAGGCACGTTGATCATTGATTTTAGGCTGTTGATCCTGAACTGTGCTTTCTGCCAAAATAGGCTTTGACTCCTCTGCAAGGCTGATTTGGTCATTAGGTTCATAATCATCATCATACTCATCGTATTTTGGCAAGCAGTTGAAAGAAGAGAAGATGTTATATTCATACAGTATATCAGGAGACTACTCCTTCACATCTGGCTGTATGAATATGTCATCTATTTTGTGGCAAGTTTGTTCATGAATAACATTACTTTCCTCTTGCACAACAGATGTGTTATTGCGCTCTAAGTATTCAACTTTCATTGTGATCATTTCCTCTGACTTTTGTAACAAACCATGAATTTTTTCTTCTTGCTCTGCTTTGCATCGTTCCTATCTCGTCTTTAGATTTACGTCCACGTCCATAGCTATGTCCTGCATCTGTTTCAAAGTGGACGGGCATCTTTCTCTCAAACGGAACTCGATTTCTGGATCAAAAGCTCTTGGATAATGCAATAGAGCTAAATCAGGGGGAGGTCTAATATTCAAAGGCATAGAATGATAAACTTGATTGAATCGGTCAAAAAATTGCTGAAGAGATTCATTTGGTCATCTTTCTAACTGATTATATTCTTCAATGAGAAAGAGGAAATTAAGTTTGATCATCCATTTATCAAGGAAGAGCTTGGAAAACTGCTAAAGATTAGAGATGCTAGCCTCAGCCAATGCTTTAAACCAAGTCCTAACTTCGCTTTGCAAAGAAAGGGAAAAAAGCCTAATAATAACATCATCGTTCTCCACTTCAAATATATTAAGATTGTCTTCAAAGGCTTGGATATGCTTTTGCGCAGTAATACCATTCTCTCCATCAAATCTTGGGAGATACTCAGGATGATTTTTGGGCAGAGGATTAAGCACGGGAGGCAAAACAAGAGGCTTATATCTATCAGGAACCTTACGAGGCACGGGATTATGTATAGGGATTGGCAAAATGGGCTGGATATGAACAAGGATAGAATGATTGGCTTCGACATTTGTTTCCTCCTTGGCTGTATGATGATTCTCAGCAGCATTTAAAGGTTGCTGATCTAATGTGCAAGGAGGCTTTTCAACAACATTTTCAAAAGGAAAATCATAAAAATCGTTTTTAAAATCGTTTTTAAAATACAATATACACAACAAAATCTTATGGAAGAGAAAGAACATGACTTCTTGGATAGTAATCCAGGTCAAAAGCCTGATCTTCTTGTATATTTCTCTTGGGTTCATTTCTCCAGCAGAGTCTTTATTATGAGGATTATGTGGAGTCGCCAGGTGGATAAATCAACTTTGAAGGGTCTGATCTCTATCCACCAACACAGATTTGAGCTAATATGTGAAATAGATCTGAAGAAAGGGGAAGTTTCTTCAGGAAACAAAATATTTTGAGTTTTTTTATTTTTTGGGATTTTTCAAGAGACGTTTTCTAGAGGCAAACTGATCAAAAATGGGGATTTACAGTGATGAACAAAGAGATTCAGTCCCCAGTGGAGTCGCCATTATGTTATCACTCAGGTTGTTCCCTTTGACTCCTAAGGGAATACAGCCGAGGTAACCACAAACCAAGCTTTGGATTACAGGTCCTAGCCTACCTGCAACCAGAGAGGGCTCTCTCTTTGGGATTTAGATTTTTTTAAGGGATGATTTTAGGCTAGATGTGATGCACATGGGTTTTGTTTGAGTTTGGTGGGATGGTGATCTCAGACAGAACTTGGATGTAAGTGTATAATTGTTTTTTCCATTGGGAAATGGAGTCACTGCAAGTGTAATTACTGAAAGAGTTTTTTGGTGAAAAGGTAGTACCACAGAGGAGGATAGGCAGGCTAGGAATAACTTTCAAATCTGGTAATGATGGAATGAATTTAGGGAATGAAAGGCAATCAAGAATCTTTCATTATACTGGCAGAGGGAAATTGGATGAATATTGTGCAAGAGCAATTAAGAATTCCTAAACAATATTCAAAATGAGAGAACTAGTGCGAACATGAGTAGTTAAGAATTCATATTCGTGACTAGTACTGAAGCAAACATAATTAATAACAGAGATTGGACATAAGGTGCATTCATACAAATCCTATGCTATTCTTCTTCTCTGTTACCAAGATCATGAAACATAGATGAGATTTACAAAATGGAAAACATAAAACATAGTTTAGTATAACTTATTGTTCCATAGCATGACACATGAATTTTGTAGCAAGTCCCAGAACATCGAATCCACCTTTAGATCATTCAAAAATAGTGATCTTCAACCGCCATTTGTATTAGCACAGTCTGATATGTTACAGCGCAGTTCAGAAAGAAGAAATCATCAACCAACCAACCCTTATTACATTGTTCAGGGCTGTATTTATAGGAAAAATATCTACAAAAATAGATCTGATAGAAGATCTGAGGAAATAACTGTAATTAACCTAAATTCTCTTGCAAGTAATGTAAAAAATATCTATCTAATGCTACGCTGGGGGCAGCTGCTTCAAAAAATGAGGCTATGTGGCGTCCTTTGGTAGTTCTGTTGTCCAATTTGTAATCACTGTGCCTTCAATATCTTATCTGCACCTCTTGGTCGGTTCTACTGCTCTTAGGTGGCTCTGATTCTTATTAAATCTTTAACGGCCTTTAACTCTGTTCTGACACTCTTTAACTGGTGAATTCACTCCTTTATGTTTCTTTCGGGCAAAAATAATTGTTGCAAACCACGCACTGGACTGAGGCTTTCCATTTTGGCCATTTTTTCTTGGTGATGCACGATTAGTGCTAAGTGCTAATCGCGCATCAAAAACTGCCCCTGATTTTCATTCTGGGCTTCCTAAGCAGCGATTTCGCCTTTCACGCCTTTTTTCTTCGGCAGTGATGTTAGCATGACGTCAGCGGTGGGACCCAGTATGGCGGATGACGTCAACGGGGTGATGTGGCGAGGCGACGTGGATGATTACGTCATCATGGCATGCTGGAAGGGTGATGACATCAGCGGGTGACATGGCGCAGGTACAACACAGTGGCAGGTGACGTGGAGGCTTTGTCATGCGGTGACGTAGGCAAGTGGGGAGGGTAGTAAGCGGTTTGCATCGGACCGCTTTTGGTACGGGAGTGGTATGTGTCAGGGGCGGCCCGATGCAATAGGAGGCCGACAGCTATCCCGGTGTACGACAGTGAAACCGTTGACCATCGGGTACTCTCGTACTGCTACGAAGGGGCGCCCAATATTCATTATGGTCGTCGGATCTGGGAGGGCCGATCCTACGGTGGATGGGAGGGCAACATGATTGGGGTTTAGTGGAAAAGAGCGCCCAATAATCGTTAATTATTTGCGGCTTTGGGTGGTTAAAACCTTAGGTTATGCGTGTAATATGCGCTCGGGATTTGGTTATTTTATCAATCAAATATTAATAAAACCCCAATAAAATGTGCACAGAGGGTGGTTGAACATAGTTATTTATTTAACAGGGTGTCAAATAAATCCTAAGGGAAATGAATGCGGAGGGGCTAACAATGGGTCCCAAATGGACCTAATGTTTCCCGACTTTTAGTACTTGGCTATAGTTGCCATGGGGAGGAATATTTAGTGTTTTTTGGGGTTTTTATATAGTTTCTTGTTGAATAGTGGTAGGGGAAATGATTGAGCGAGCTAGATAATAGGGTTAGATGTTAATATGAGGTCTTTGGAATGCAAAGGAGGGGATGCATGCTAAGTTTATAGAGAATGGAACTTAAAATAGGGAAATGAATGGATTGTGTAAAGATTAATTTTACACAAGAAATGTGGCTTCTTTTCACTAAGTCAACTCAGATGTTAACTTGGTTTTTAACAAGAATGGAGTGAAAATGGGATTTTGGGAAGATCCCAAGGTCCTTAAGGGGATGTTAGTGAGTGATTTGGGAAATAAGAAAAAGGGGGGTTAGAGATGCCTTGGTTGATCTGATCAAAAATGAAAAAGTGCCTCAAAACTGTGATTTGGATAAATATAACACTTAAAAACATGAAATGGATCACATAGCTTGACTTCTGCAACCACAAAACTACTTACCCAGCCTACTTTACCTAGCATTTTTTCTTCTTTTGATTTGGGTGCACTTGAACTAGCAAACCGAGCTTTTCAAATTTTTCTTTTTTACTGTCCTCCTATCTACATCTATACTTATTTCATCCAGGGGCTCAGATTAGGCTGTTGAGCACCCTCGCTTCTCTACCTATCTAAGAATCTGTCAAGATTAATCTATTTGGATAGATAATGATTCTCTATATTCTACAATAGGAAATTGAAACCTAGGGAGACCAAGATTAAGCTGTTTGAACCTCCTTTTAACTGAAAATTCTTCAAAAATGGAATAACTCATCAAAATTGGAATACAACAGAGGCACTTAGACTAGTACACTCTCATGGACACTTCTTTGGCCTTAGTAGCAAATATGGAACATTGCAGCATGCAAAGTATGACATATTTGGTATGTAGAAATGTCGATCATGAAAGATGAATACTTGTTATGAGCAGGAGGCTAACAAGTAGTAGAGGATCTATTCATAGATCCATGGTTTCTATCTCAAGATGAGATCAATCATGCAGAGTAGGCCTATTCAAGTAGTGGAGAGTTCATGGATGTCTATGTGCAGAGGTATGTTGTTTGTTGGGGGTGGAAGCTGACACTCTATGGTAGAGCCATAAAGCATCATGAGTAGGTGGAGCACTACGTGAAGGTGGTATTAGTATAGGAGATATCTCAAATTTATTTATTTGGAATGGATGCTTACCATGGAACACATGAGGTTCAACTCTAAAAAATGGCTACGCCAAGATTAAGTTAGGAAGAACCTTGCTCATACCTTTGAGGTTGGGTAGTGTCATCATAGGCACTTGAAACATCAGGCTAAGGAGCATCATCTTTTGTAGATGGGGATTATCCAATATAGGGCCCATGAAAGGATAAGATGAGTAGAGGGTAAGATAAAATCAAGGTCTTGATCGACATAAAGATGGAAGAAGAACCGTGAGAGGTTTGAAGCAACGATAGCTAAGCTACGATGATTGTGGTTGTGTCAAGCCTCCTAGGGTCTTCCTAGAGGAAGGAGGGTAGTGTTATCAAGAGGTTTCTATTTTAGTGCCCATACAAATTTGTAGGGTCGGATCATGGATATGTCAATAAGGAGATTAGGTGATGGCAAGCTATTAAAGGAGAAGGATCATGTTGTTTGAATCATCCAACAATTTAGATTCATGAGGAGAGCATGAGTCTCAAAGTATGGATAATTCGTAACTACAAAGGATGCATCAGAATATCAGGAAAGAAATAATAATGAATGAAGAAAAAAATTTATTATAATGGAGTCAAATTTTATTGCATGTAAATGGGATACTGTTGTAAGACTTGGTAAGGCATCCATACCCTGGGTAATTGTCGATAAAGTCTAGGATAGACCTAGGTGATAGAGAAAATGTAAGGCTATCATATACCTTGGTATAAAATTTGAGGGGGTTAAGGACTAGAGTGAGCAGGGTTGGGCTAACTCACTTAGAAAGGTTGGCTGGATTTAGTCAAGGAACCCCAAGTCAATATTAAGGGGGAAATGTTAGGTAAACTTGACTTTGAGGTAGAGTTAAAATTGACCAAGTCTAATAGTAATGGTTTTTTGGAACAAGGTATTATGTGTTGGGAAGGGGTCCATGGGGTCATTTGAGTGAATTTTGTAGTTTCATTTTGTAATTAATGTAAAGTCTCCGCAAAATGTAGCAGCGGAGCGAGAAGCTAGTAGAAGTGCAAGCAACTTTAGTCCCTTAGTTGGGTAGGTGATAGAGTTGTTTTGAGACCCGACCATGGTCTACAGGCCATGGTATTGTAAAGAAACTTCTTTATAAATTTGAGTTATAGCGAGTCTTAGAAGTTAATTTTTTATGAAGAATCGTTGTCAGGCCAAGGTTCTAAGGCATGAAAGACTTGTTTCCTGTACTTAGGCGAAAGGGGAATGCTCATGCAGATGAGTGCACGTATACCTTGGCAAGTCTGGAAGCTGAGTGCATGAGCCCTTGCAGCTGAGTGTGTAGGAAGAAGAAGTCTGTAATTGAACATGTATACTTAATAAAGATTTTTTTAGGCCGAAATTGATGCATTTGTGTCCCGTCACTTACTTCTACAAAGTGTATGTATCTTCACTTTGTGATATGTTTTATATGAATTAATTCTTATTTACTACGTGAAACTGGTAGATCTGTAATATTTATGCATATAAGTACAATTAAGTACCTTTGAAAAGACCTGAAGGTCATTTAGATAGAATTGCAGTAGTTCTCTATTCAGAACGATTAGAGTTGCATGAAGGTAGATCTAAGCCATAGGAACTTTAGGAAAAGATCGCACAGGCCTCTAGATGTAGAAACCTAGTTCTAGCATCTCCCAATACTCCTTTGAGTGAGATTCGAGCCTACGTTATGCGGGTTTTTTCCGAAAGGGCCCACAGCTAGGGTTTCGTTGGTTGGTGTATTTAAAGCTGTCAGGCCCCATCAAGCTAACAAATGGTTCCATTGCCAAGATCGAGATCTATCTGAGGAATGTGTGATGTCGAATAAGTGGTTCCCTACTAATAAGGAAATCAAAAATTGGTTTGATCGGAAGTGGCATGCATTTTTAATACTGGAGAATAGAAACTTGTGGTTATCTGAGGAACAATGGTTGAATAGATACCAGTACACAGCAAAAACTGAAACATTTTTATTTTTCTTCCCTTGTGAATTTTATGAGTGGCTATCTAAGTTAGCGAATAGTTACCTTACATGGAGGCTTGACAGCCTTATTGTGTGGACTCTAGGGCTAGTGAAGCACCTAGAAGCTTTATAAAATAACATCATGCAGGTTGTTGATCACTGGATGGATCGTGTAGTAGGACGATTTGTCACTGAGCTTTTGATTGGTACAAACATCAGCGATAGTGAAGCAAAGCACAGGCTCTTCAAGGGACCATGAGGTAAGTATTTAAAATCTCTGAAAACTTGGATTAAGATGTTGTTGTGTGAAAAATGGGTTATGCCATTTCCCTGATTTTTGGGACTACATGAAGCAGAAAACCCTTCAAAAGCAACGAACAATTGGGATCTAAATACAGTTGTTAGTATCCTCTTCTAACAATGACAAAGGAACTATTTTGAGTACACCACTAAGAACGCTACAAATAGTAAGTCAGGGTATCCTGAGGGTACCTCACCCATCCACTTCATCTCCACCTCCAACTCTGTCGCTTACACCTAAACCTTCACCTCCACCTCCACTTCCACATCAACCATTCAACATGGAAAATGCAATGAAGATGTTGATCTTTAAAGGGGTAGGAAGCGAAGACCCTAAACAATTCTGGTTTGTTGCAAATGTTTGTTGGAATTATGATGCATGTATTATACTTGATGGCAACTCACTCATAGAAGAACAACTCTCTTATATAACTAGATGAATCTATAGAAGAGATATCAGATGTAACAGATCATAGTGCAGTAGGTCAGTAGCAAAGAAATGATGATCAGACTCAAAGAATGAAGAAAATGAGATCTCTGCAGGTTCCTGTTCACAAAGCTACGGTCCACAGCTGGTTCCGTAGGTGCGCCATTGAAAAGGTGCAGACATGTTCGCAAGTATTCCGAACAAAAGGTGTGAAACTAAAGTGCATGGACTTTCATGCAAAGAAAAATGCGCACGAGGGAAATCTTATGTTTTGTCCTTGGTATTTAGTCTGACGTTTTTGATCCTATGGTTTTGGTCCGTGGTTTTGCATCTAAAATATTGAACCTAGGTATTGGGTCCCTAGTATTGGATCTCTATGGTTTTGGACCATGGTTTGAGAAAGGCCTAGACTATAAAAAGGAAAGGAGATCATTTGGCCAGACAAAATGTGTTGAATATCTTAAGAAGAGCAAGATCTGAAATATTGGTAATCTGTTGGTGAGTTATAGCTCGGCCTGAATCAAGGAGAGACCTGAGCATTAGAAGATAGTTTTACTCATGGGTCAAGATCTCTTTGGCGCATGACCAGATCTGTGAATCTGACAGTCAGGGGTATATTTGAGGACTGATAAATTGTCTATACCTAGAGGTCTGCAGGTGAGGCACAGCACAGGTGCGGAGGTGCGCAGGTCATAGATAGCTTAGGTGCAAAGATACGCAAGCTAGATACAACGCAGGTGCATAGGAGAGACACATCTTAGTGTTTTGGGTTCAGAATTGGTGTTGTTTTCTGGTTACTACATTCTGAGCAGTTATTGGTTGATTTAGTAGTTGTTTGTGGAAAGGCGATCGATTGATGCACATATACTTGATGTTTGTTTGATGTTCATGGATCCAGTCTGAAAATTTATGAAACGTGGTCCCTGGAAGAAAAGAGAAGGTTGTAGCTTTTGTAGGTCAGCACCTACATACTACTATCTCAGCTAGTACAAGAGCTAAGGGGGTTGTAACTCCCTTCTAGGAGAAGCTGGAAAACGAGAGAGGGTTGTAGCTCTCTGTAGGTTGCAACCTACATACTCGTAAAGGACTGCACCAGTACAAAATCATTGTAAAAAGAAGTTTCTAATTGAAAGAAGATATAGACATATTGCAACAGGTGGTTTTCACCCACATTGGGTTTCCACCTTATATCTTGTGTCCTTTAGTGTGATTGTCTGCTCTATTTTTCCTGTTTACTATTATACAGTTCTGACACACAGATTAATGATCAACATCTGAATTATAAGTCTGGAAGGTATAAATTGAGAATGAATTTGATAATACTGATTCACCCCCCCGCCCTCTCAGTATTATTTTCAAAAATTGGTATCAGAGCAGGTCCTTCAGGAAAAGCTTGATTGCTTGAAGGAAGATCTATCATCATGAGCTACTACGAAAAGGAAGCATCTATCAGGCCACTGATTTTTGATGGGAGCAACTTCGTCTATTGGAAGGTAAGAATCACTGCCTATCTTCAATCTCTTGGTATAGAAGTTTGGGATATTGTGGAAACAGGATACACATTTCCATCAGCAACTCCTACAGATGCAGCTGGTAAGAAGCAGTATGAAACAAATGAAAAAGTTGTCAATACTCTATTAGGATTTCTATCTCAATCAGAATTCGTTAAGGTTATGCAGCTCAAAACCACAAAAGAAATATGGGACAAGATCGTTCTGAGCTATGAAGGAAATGAACAGGTAAAACGAGCAAAATTACAAACTCTTAGAATTCAATATGAAAGTCTCAGAATGCATAATGATGAAAGTGTGGCTAGCTACTTCCTATGTATAGATGAGATCGTAAATTGTATGAAAAAATTGGGTGAAGAAATAAAAGAAATTATTGTGGTTGAAAAGGTTTTAAGATCTTTGTCTCCCAAGTTTGATTCAAAAGTTTCTGCCATAGAAGAATAGTAGAATCTATAGAACCTTACCATGTCACAGCTGCACGGAATTCTAACTGCTTACGAAATGAGAAAAGGAGGACCATCAGATAGGAAAGAAGCTAAATCCATGGCTTCAGGAAAAGGAGATTACTATGAGTTGGGACATATGTCAGAAGAAGAGGAAGAATCAAATTTTGTCAAGAACCTTCAATGGGGAACTGGTAGATTCAGAGGTAAGCTGCCTTTCAAATGCTTTGCTTGTGGAAGAGTCGGTCACTATGCTGCAAAGGGCCCTCATAAAGATAGACTAGACAAAGGTAAGGAACCTGTCAAATGGAACAGAAAACATAATGTAAGTAAGAAGAGCTATTATACAGATGAAGACAGTGATGGACTTTCAAATAGTGATGAAGATGATCAAGGTAATGATAATAGAATTTTGATGGCTTTTGAAGATGATGACTTCTTGGATGCTATAAATGAAGAAGATCTTTATCAAGAAATTTATAAACTCAAAATTTGTTTAGAAGAAGAACATGATTATATACACTTTGACATTCCAACTTGCTAAAAGAGATAAACACAATGAAGAGTTAGAATGTGAAATTGTGGGACTTAGAAAAGAAATTGAGAAAACAAAAGCTCTTAATCTTAGATTTGCTAAAGGATTTGAAACTTTCGATGAGATTATCAAAGTGTAGCATTCTCCTCTAATCAAGACAGGTCTCAAATATTCTGAAGAAACGTCTCAAGCATAGAAGCAAGCACAGAAGCCATCCACCTCCAAAATTTATCTTGATGCAGCATGGAGAAGTGAACAGGTTGACAATCGACAACAAAAGCATAATGCGAACTATCAGATAAATCAGGGACCATTTGCTTCAAGAATGAATGAAGATTACCAAGTAAGTCGGGGGTAATCTACTTCAAGGATGAACAAAAACTTCAATCAACCTCAGGTAAATCATTCACATTTTGGCTCAAGAAAGGAAGACAATAGAAACTACAATCGGTCAGTTGGTAGGTCTGATAATCGCCAGAATTTATTCAATGGCCAATTTTTCTCTTGTCATAACTTTGGTCATAAATCTACTCAATGTGTTGCCTACAATACCATCATGACTAGGGAAGCTGAAAAACAAAGAAGTATGACTAGGATCATGAAAATGACCTACAATAACTTCTCTGCTCTTGAAAATGAAATAGAATGTTCTATTTGTAACGATTTCGGTCATGAAGATTCTGAATGCAGGAGCAAGTTTTGGCAAACAACTCAGAAGGAGCCAGCTTCATTGAATCCAAAAACATGGAAAAAGAAAGAAACGCAACCAGAAAGATGTGGGATAGCCTTATATGTGGAAGGACAGGAAAATCAATGCTACATTGATAATGGATGCTCAAAACATATGACAGGTGATAAAGAAAAACTTCAGTCATATACTACCTTAGAAAGGGAAAAGAAGGTCTCATTTGGAAATGACACCCCTACATTCATAAAAGGTAAAGGTTCTGCTCAATTGAAAAAGAAAGTCAAAGCTGGAAATGTTATGTATGTTGATGGCTTAAAGCATAATCTAATGAGTGTTATTCAAATGTGCGATCAAGGAACTGATGTAATATTTAGATCAAATGGATGTATTGTTTATGAGCTTGACACAGGAAAAACAGTGATCAAAGGCAGAAGAACTCCAAATAATTTATACATATTCAAAGAAGGAGAACAACAATGCTATCTAAGCAAGAATGATGAACACTGGCTATGGCACAGGAGATTGAGGCATCTTCGCTTCTCCCAGATAAGGAAAGCATCCAAATATCAGGCAGTTCATGATCTTCTTGACATTAGAATTCCAGACAATACAATATGCAAATCATGTCAATTTGGTAAGAAAACCAGAACTAATTTCCTTGAGAAGGAAGGATCAGCTAGCAGGCCACTTGAACTTGTTCACACCGATATATGTGGTCCAACTAGGAAGAGGTCACCTCAAGGAGAAGAGTACTTCATATTGTTCATTGATGACTTTTCAAGGATGTGTTGGATAATACTCATGAAGTATAAAGGTGAAGCCTTCGAAAAGTTCAAGTCATTCAAAGCTTTGGTTGAAAACGAATCAGATCGCAGAATCAAATGTCTCAGGTCCGATCAAGGAGGGGAATTTACCTCATATGAATTCTTCGAATTTTTTGAAGAACATGGAATAAGAAGGGAATTCTCAGCTGTAAGGACTCCTCAGCAAAATGGAGTAGTGGAAAGGATGAACAAAACGGTTCAACAAATGGCTCGTGCTATGCTTGATGGGTCTGGAACTCGTGCAACCTTCTGGGGTGAAGCCGCATTTGCCACTGTTACTATCCTCAACAAGACAAACATCCAGGTAAACGACACTCAGACTCCTAATGAACTTAGGTATGGTAAGATTCCCACTGTAAAATACTTCAAAATTTTTGGAAGAAAATACTACATTAAAAGGACTAATGAAAATCTTGGCAAATTTGAACCTAGAGTAGATGAAGGCATTTTACTTGGCTACTCTCCCCACATCAAAGCTTACAAACTTTACAATAAAAGGCTTGCCAAAATTGTTGAAAGCATTGATGTAGTGGTTGATGAAGAAGGAAGCACTCCTAGATAGGTCAAATCTAAAGAATTCGAAGATGACGAAGACTATCCATCAACATCAAATCAAATTCATAATGAAGAAGAAACCCATGAGGCACCAGAAGAATAGATAAGGATTGAAGAGAAGACTCCATCTAAATACATTCAAAAGAATCATCCGGAATCTCAAATTTTGGGGCAAAAAGAGGCAGGTGTACAAACAAGAAGAACCATTTCAGAAGCTTCAAGCTATCTAGCATTGCTCTCCTCCACTGAACCACAAAATGTAAGAGAGGCTTGCAAAGATGAATGTTGGGTCAAGGCCATGGATGAAGAACTCAAGCATATTGAAAAGAATAACACTTGGGAGTTTGTTCCTAGACCAAAAGATAAGAATTTCATAGGGACAAAATGAATTTTCAAGAATAAGCTAAATGAAAATGGAGATGTGGTTAGAAACAAGGCAAGATTTGTTTGTAAAGGGTATGCGCAACAAGAAGGCATAGACTTTGAAGAAAATTTGCACTAGTTGCCAGACTTGAGGCTATAAGGATGTTCCTTGCTCTCTCTAGCTTTCAAGAGTTTAAAGTATTTCAGATGGATGTAAAATCTACCTTTCTGAATGGGGACCTAGAAGAAGAATTATATATTGAGCAACCAGATGGATTCATCCTTGGAAATGATCCAAAACTTGTATGTAGACTAAAGAAGGCATTCTATGGTCTTAAATAGGCTCCAAGGGCATGGTACTATCGTCTAGACAAATATCTCCATCAACCAAGTTTCTCAAAAGGCTCAGCAAATAGCAATCTATATATAAAAATTGATAATGATAAATTTCTAATACTTGTTGTATACATTGATGATATCATTTTTGGTAGAAATGAAGAAGCCATGAGTCAAAACTTTGCTTTGGTGATGCAAAAATAATTTGAAATGTCCTTGCTTGGTGAGCTGACATACTTCCTTGGTTTAGAAATCAAACAAAATAAATATGGTATCTTTTTATCACAAACCAAGTACCTAAAGCAGATCTTGAAGAAATATGGCGTGGAAGACTCAAAAACGGTATGTACCACTATGGTAATAGGATGTAGCCTCAACGCTAATGATGAATCAGTAGCAGTACATCAACCAACCTATAGATCCATGATTGGCAGTCTACTCTATTTAACAGGAACTCAGCCAGACATCATGCATGCAGTGGGAATAGTTGGAAGATTTTAGGCTAATCCAAAGGAAGCACACCTTCAGGCAGTCAAGAGGATCTTCAAATATCTTCAAGGAACACAAAACTATGGCTTATGGTATCCTAGAGATGCAGATCTCACACTTCATGCATATACAGATGCAAATTGGGTAGGAAGCATGGATGATAGAAAAAGCACTAGTGGTGGTGTATTCTTTATGGGGTCCAAATTAGTATCCTGGTTCAGCAAGAAACAAAGTTCAATTGCTTTATCTACAGCTGAAGCAGAATATGTGGTTGCTGCATCTTGTTGCACACAACTTCTTTGGATGATGCAAACTTTTCAAGATTTTCAAATCACCTGTACTCCACCTATCTCCATCTTTTGTGATAATACAAGTGCAATCAGTATTTCAAGAAATCCTGTCATGCATTCAAAGACTAAGCACATACCTATCAAGTATCATTTTCTAAGGGAACAAGTGCTTGAACAAAAGGTCAAATTAGAGTATGTTCCCTCCAAGGAACAAGTTGCTGATATACTCACCAAACCTCTGCCTAGGGAGATATTTGAATACCTCAGACAGAAGCTGGGGGTAGTTGACGCATTGTCTTGCTATTGAATCTTTCAGAGATTCTTGTACGCATGTTTCATATGGGGTAATTACGTACATAAGTTGGTTTATGTAGGTATAGTCGACTTGAAGAAAGGCAAGGATGAGAAGAGTCCGATATGGGTCTGTCAGAGACCATCTAGCACAGGCTCAGGGGGAGCATATATTCTTCCAATAATGCATTGTTGGCATTATCTTGGATCAATTCCACAACTTGTTGTTGGTTTCAGGTGAAACAAGTGCAGAAGGAGATCATGGTTGCTGCTCTAAATGATGACTATCAGATGCTGCTGATGATTAGTTGTTGATATCTATCATAGTCTTACTTTAAAAATTTTGTCTTTATGTCTTGTATTTCCTTCTTATCAAGGTCATGTAATGACCTATCTTGGTTTCCCCACTATGCTTGGGATGGATGCAGTAATGTTTTTGTTGAGTCATGTGTCAATTCATGGTGTATCAGATGATTCAATTCCCACTTGGTTGGGAGATGGATGTATGTATGAGTCTTTGATGATAGGAGGATCTCTTATGATATATGGAGTCATGTTCTTATAGAACATCTTTTTTTAGACCTTGCTTACAGTCAGGGGGAGCATGAACAACACACTTCACCAGAGCAGATATTTCAGTATGTACTCAGAGGAATCATGGACAAAGGGGGAGCTCATTCAGAGAATTCAGTAGGTACTCAGGGGGAGTATGGACAGTGGAATGTTTATCAAGGAAACATTTTGGTCCGCCCTTTTCCCTTGATGTCAAAGGGGGAGAGTGGTTGTTGCCATCAAGTCCAAAGGGGGATATTGTTGGCATTATGATGCATGTATTGTACTTGATGGCAACCCACTCATAGAAGAACAACTCTCTTATATAACTAGATGAATCTACAGAAGAGATATCAGATGTGACAGATCATAGTGTTGTAGGTCAGTAGCAAAGAATTGATGATCAGACTCAAAGAATGAAGAAAATGAGATCTCTGCAGGTTCCTATTCATAAAGATGTGGTCCTCAACTGGTTCTACAGGTGCACCATTGAAAAGGTGCGGACATGTTCGTAGGTATTCTGAACAGAAGGTGCGAACCTAAAGTGCACAGACTTTCATGCAGAGAAAAATGTGCACGAGGAAAATATTATGTTTTGTCCTTGGTATTCAGTCCAACGTTTTTGATCCTATGGTTTTGGTCTATGGTTTTGCATCTAAAATATTGAACCCAAGTTTTGGGTCCCTAGTATTGGATCTCTATGGTTTTGGACCATGGTTTGAGAAAGGCCTAGACTATAAAAGGAAAGGAGATCATTTGGCCAGACACAGATGTGTTGAATATCTTAAGAAGAGCAAGATCTGAAATATTGGTGATCTGTTGGTGAGTTATAGATGGACCTGAATCAAGGAGAGACCTGAGCATTAGAAGACAGTTCTACTGATGGGTTGAGATCTCTTTGGCACATGATCAGATCTGTGAATCTGACAGTTAGGGGTATATTTGAGGATTGATAAATTGTCTATACCTGGAGGTCTGCAGGTGAGACACAGCGCAGGTGTGCAGGTCATAGACTGCTCAGGTGTAAAGGTGCGCAAGCTAGATACAACGCAGGTACGGAGGTGCACAAGAGAGACACATCTGAGTGTTCTGGGTT
The DNA here is from genome assembly GCA_000404065.3 of Pinus taeda. Lineage (NCBI taxonomy): Eukaryota > Viridiplantae > Streptophyta > Pinopsida > Pinales > Pinaceae > Pinus > Pinus taeda. Next base: position 24,339 of record APFE030666675.1, on the reverse strand, counting down.
CAGAATTGATGTTGTTTTCTGGTTACTACATTTTGAGCAGTTATTGGTTGATTCAGTAGCTTTTTGTGGAAAGGAGATCGATTGATGCACATATACTTGATGTCTTTTTGATGTTCATGGATTTAGTTTGAAAATTTATGAAACTTGGTCCATGGAAGAAAAGAGAAGGTTGTAGCCTTTTGTAGGTCAGCACCTACATACTAGTATCTCAACTAGTACAAGAGCTAAGGGGGTTGTAGCTCCTTTCCAGGAGAAGCTGGAAAACGAGAGAGGGTTGTAGCTCTCTGCATGTTGCAGCCTGCGTACTGGTAAAGGACCGCACCAGTACAGAATCATTGTAAAAAGAAATTTCTAATTGAAAGAATATAGAGACATATTGCAACAGGTGGTTTTCACCCACATTGGGTTTCCACCTTATATCTTGTGTTCTTTAGTGTGATTGTCTACTCTATTTTTCCTATTTACTGTTATATGGTTTTGACACATAGATTAATGATCAACATCTGAATTATAAGTCTAGAAGGTATAAATTGAAAAAGAATTTGATAATACTGATTCACGCCCCCCCCTCTCTCAGTATTATTTTCAACAATGTTGTGTGGAGAGCACAACATATTACTAATGATATTATAAAGAAAGCATAGTTGGTCAAAACGTTGTAGGATAGGGCACTGGCTTTGTATATTAAATTTTGTCAAGATAGACTTGGCGCGACTTTGTTATAATCTCAACAAGCATTGAACAATGAGTTTAAGAAGTCTAAGTCTCAAGCATAGTCTGTAATAGAGTTTAAGGAGACACAACAAAAGGTATATGAGTCCTCATGGGATTTTGATCCGATGCCGAAATGCCTGATCCGACAAGCTAATATGAACATCATGGATGATCAACATAGAGACTAGTACATTGATTTGTTGTTGCCTCATCTAAGATTACCATTATCATAGTAGAAGATAGGAACACAAGGAGAGGTTGTCGAGATAGCGATGAGGTTGGAAGCCTCACCAGTATAGGATACGAACATTGGATTACAACAAATTCAGTTGCAGCTGGAAAGTCTGCACATGGAGTTGCAGAGCTTAAAGACATGGAAGGAAGCTCAGCCAGAGGTGCATGCTAATGTCTTGTGTATAAAATGAAAAGACAAGGGACATGATAAGGATCAATACCCTATTTATTAGAATTACTTGATTGGAGGAGGTCCTAGGCCTCTAAAAACTGATAACACTGTGGGACCAAGCATAGGAGCCCCATTATGATGTGATATCTTCTAGATGGTTGGGAAGCATGCAACTGATAATTGTCACCTCTTGAAAACACTTCTCCAGACACTGCAACAATTGTGTTGTACTTTATGTATATCGGTTGGACATGATGAGTGAAACTATCGAAGATATGAACTGATGAGTGAGTGGACTCCTACATATTGAATCGATGCAGAAAATTGCCCTCAAGATCAGGGTGCAAGTACTTCACACAGATAATTTCAAGGTTGTGGAAGAGGAAGGGTAGGACAGTCTGGGAGAGGTCATGGACAAGTTATTTTTTGTAACTGTGGCGAAGTTGGACATTTTGCGCGCGACTGTCACAACATAATGCATCCATATTGTCAATATTGCAAATAGTTTGATCATGTGATAGAAGATTGCCCAGTGTTGATAGCTAAGATGGAGGAGAAAAGGACACAACAACCTACGTAGAACATCTGGATGTGGAGGGTGGAGCCTTGTGAAGAAGATCACAATATTAATATCTAATGTGTAGTGGTATGGCCATAAGAGAAGATAAAGGAAAGTAGCCAGAGATCGAAGGATGGGCACACAAGGTTACTAGAAAGGAAGTCAAGTTTGACCTCAACTGAGCTAAAGAAAATTTTATGGAGGCCAAGATAATTTTTCTGAAGCTTCTACGTCAGGGAGTCAAGAGAAATCATTTGGAAAAAGTGAAGTGCAGGACATGCATCCCTCGCTTTTAGCCACCTTTCCAAAAACTTGTATGAATTTGTTGAGGGATAAGAAGGTAGTGGAAGGTCTCCAGGTGATAATTGAGAATTGCATGGGAAAAATTAAGATTCCTTCAGAATAGCGCAATGTGAGGAAACTGGGTAAACATAAGAAGAGAACAGGGTGCGAGAGGAGGCTGACCACACATAATAGAGAATATGAAATGGATCAAGTCATCCTTGATTTGTCTTCGGATGTGAACATAAAAACTAAATAGACATGGGAGAGGATGGGGAGACTTGTGCTACAATGCTCCCCTATACAGATATGCATGGCCAATTAGCAGAAGATCATTCGTATGGGGCGCCTATATGGGGTAATAGTAGACATTGAAGGAGCAAGTGCTCTAGTTGATTTTGATGTAATAGAAATAGTGGATGACAACAATCCTTACCCTGTGCTACTAGAAATTGATTGGGCCTTTGACATGGATGTAGTAATTAATCTAAAGAAGTGAAGGAGGAAATTTGAGAAGAAGGCCCTCAGGGTTATTATGCCACTGGCCCCTACTGAGGGAGAATGATACACTAAACCAGTCCATGACTATGTGGAGGATGATGAATTGGACCAAATGTACTAGATAATTGCATGCCATGATGGCTTAAATGATATTAATTTGTTTTTGGATGAGTTTGAAATGGAGGTGCCCGAAGAGCATCGCTTCTAGGCACTGTGTGCTACGCCTGCCCATTGGTGGGGTAGACATAGGGATAGCTTCGTTGACTTAAAGAAATATAAGTGAATGATGAAGCTAGGGTTTGGATATTCTAATACCCATATGAATGAAAAATACAATAGAAAGGATGATCCGTGTGAAAGCATGGCATGGTCGACTAAAGCATGGCATGAAGAGCCACAACAAGAAAGGGTGCATATCTTCTGTCACTCATTAAATACTATTCCAATGAATTGGTACTTATAAATAGAGCTACGCCATGGGACATCTAAAGGGGATATCTTGAGGGAATGTTTCTTGTTAACTTTTAGCTTTGAGGATGGGTTTGAGTGTATTGATGAAGTGCTTCGAGAAATTAAGGCTACTATCTTTAGAATGCCTAAGGAGCTAATAGAATGGGTTCAACCTGACTGAAGTATCGAGTTGCACCATGTGCTAGAGTGCTATAATGTGACTGTATAAGAAGACGAAGAAGATCTGCAAAAAATAAACATTTCGGAGACTGAAGGATAGCATGAGATTGAAGGTCCTACAACAGCGAAACCTGATATATTAGAAGCTTTGAAGACCAAGAAAGTAAACATTGGTTCTGACACGTAGCCTAAGTTTGCAAAGGTAGGTGATTATTAGGGTGAATATACAGTTGATAAAGTTGCAGATCTACTGTGAGAATACCAGGACTTGTTTCCTACCAAGTTCTCTAACTTATGGTTGTTCAAAAGAAGAAGCAGTAGGGTTAAATCAGAATATCCGTAGACTTGAGAAAAATCAACGACGCATGCATTCATGACCTATTTCCAACACCATTTACAGATTAAGTTTTGGAGAATGTGGGAGGAAAATAAGCTTATTCATTCACCGATGGTTTCTTAGGGTGCCATTAGATTAAGATCGCACCAGAGGAACACAGCAAGATGACCTTCACAACAGAGTGGGGATGCTTCCAATACACAGTGATGCCATCTGGACTAAAGAATGGACCCATGATCGTCTTAGTGGTTGTAATTGCAGCATTTGGAGAATTCATCCATAAATTATTAAAAATTTTCTTTTATGATCGGACTGTGTTTGGATTGGTAAAGCGCCACGTTGCAAGCCTACGCATTTTGTTGGATACTTTTTGCAGATGGAAAATTGCTTTGAACCTGAATAAATTTATCCTTTACGTGCCTTATGGGATGTTTTTAGGTCATGTGGTATGTAAGCAAGGATTAATGGTAGACCCCACAAAGATAGTATTAATTGTCAATTTAGAAGCTCCAAATAATGTAAAGTAATTTCGTGGAACATTTGGCCACATTGGCTACTATAGAAAGTTTATCAAGGCTTATGCACAAATAATTGCACTGATGGAGAAATTACTGAAGAAGGATGCGACTTTCTACTCGGATGAAGAGTGTCAGTGCAGTCTAAATGTGTTAAAGGAAAATATGGTGGCTACGCCCATTTTGGTGTTTCCATATTGGAAGAAACAATTTCATGTACATGTGGATGCTTCTTCTATTGTGTTTGGTGCAGTGTTGACCCAACCAGGCGAATGCGAGATAAATCACCTACAACCTTCACGAGTATGAAATTATCAAAGGTTAAGAAGAACTATTAAACTACAGAGTGCAAAGGATTGTTGATGGTCTACGCGTTGTAGAAGTTTTGACATTAGGTATTAGGCATGCATTTCAAAATGTATACATATCACTCTGCTCTCAAAGACCTAGTCAACAAGCATGTGTTGGGAGGGAAGATTTGTAGGTTGTTATTGTTGTTTCAAGAATATGAATTTGAGATGATTATGAGGCCTGGGCAGTTGAATGTGGGATCAAATAATCTATGCAGAATTGAGACAGGAAAAGAACCTACTAATTTGGAGAAATGGTTGCCAGATGTAGAGCTCTTCACTATACACATTTCAGATGATCATTTTGCTTATATAATCCAGTTTTTTACTACTAGAATAGTTCCAGAAGGATACTCTACAAAACAGAAAAATGAGTTGGTGGTCCATGCACCTGACGTTTCTGTGATTGAAGGGCACTTATATAAGATGGCCAGTAATGAAAATTTTCACCGATATGTTCTAGAGTTCGAACACTCTAGCATCCTCACCGAAGCACATGGAGGAGTGGCGGGAGGAAACTGTGTAGGTAGAGAAACTGCAAAGAAGATTTTGTGTGGTCAATGGTGTATAAGGATTCTAAGGCATATTTTTGGGCATGCGATGTATGTCAAAGGATGGGAAAACCATTGCATAGGGATGAATTGCCCTTAAATCCTCATATTTCATTACAGGTGTTTGAAAAATGGGCGATTGATTTTTTCGGTCCCATATAGCTGCCAGGAAAATAGATGGGCGCAGGTTACATTATTACTGCGACGACATATTTGACAACATGGGTAGAAGCACAACCAGTGAAAGACTATAGTGCTCCTACAACTGCCAAGTTCTTGTTTGAATATGTCTTGGCAAGGTTTTGGTGTCTTAAAATACTGATGAATGATAGGGGTACAAACTTTCTAAATGAAACTATTACCACGATGCTCGAAGAATTTTAGATTTATCATCAAAATATTACACCCTATCATCCTCAGGGAAATGGTACAATTGAAGAATTGAATAAAATTCTAGAAAATAGCTTGATAAAGGTGTGCAATGCGTAGAGGAATGATTGGGATGTGCACATAGTAGTGGTCCTATGGGAATATAGGACTACGTGTAAGAAATTGATAGGACAAGCCCCGTTCAGGCTCGTCTATGGGATATAGGATGTGATAGCCATGGAGTATATTCTCCTGATTTTACGAATTGTAGGATTGACTAATATCACAGACTGTGAGACTATGGAGGAACACCTTGCGCAGTTGTTGGAGTTAGGAGAAGACAGTGTTTTAGCCGGATTTCACCAACAGGTGCAAAAGGAGTGCAAAAATGCATGGCATGATCAACATATTAAGCTGCACACATTCAAGGTGAATGATATGGTCTTAATTTATGATAGAAAGTTCACAAAGTTCCCTGAGAATTTTCAAATGCACTAGTTGGGACCCTATGTAGTTAAGGAAATCACAAGTGGTGGCACAGTTTAGCTCGCGAAGCTGAATGGGAAATTATTTTTGGGAAGCGTCAATGGAAGTTGACTAAAGTTATATCAAGGGGATCCTACCCCTATGCAATGACTAAATGATGGCAGGACGGTCTTAGTACTCCAGACAGCTGCAAGGAAGTACGAGATTATAAACTACACTGCCTGAAGACTGGGAGAACAAAGTAATGGGGCTATGGGAGGGAAGCCAGAAGTGCGCCAAGAGGAGCTGTGCCAAGAGAGATGTGCCATGGAGGATGGTTCCACGTAGATGAGTATAAAAATAGTTTTTGGATGCACTGTAGCTAATTGGATGGCACAAATATTTGGAAACCTACTGGAAATATGAATTTATGATGAGAAATTGGATGGAACAATCGTATTTGAATTTGAAACCGCATATAAATACAACATGCTAGCCTGCAGTAGAACACTTTTCCTTCTTGAAATTTCTTGTGACTTTTATTTCCTTAAGTCTATGAACCAAGATGATTGGGTGGAACTTCTCTCGTGATCAGAGTTTGCAAATTTTCCTGATTGGAGCTGTAACATCATCCTTGAGAAAACAACTTATTTTGTAGAAGCCACTATGTTTGAAGCCGTAGACCTTGAGATTGCATCGTAAAGGAAGGCTACACCATCTATGCCTATGAAACCGAGGTAGCCTAGGCCTAAACCATCCACTACTAGGAGAAACAAAAGAACCCTACAAACGTTCGACAAAAAGGAAAGATGGACAAGTCAAAATAGCCACATGAACCCTTGGATCTTGATGAAGAGAAGCTTTGTGAAGGGGTGGAAGACTTGGATATTGAGGAGGGAGACCTTATCAATAGGCCCCCAAATTATATCCCTCTGCCAAAGGGCAAAGCGAAGGTCCCGAAAGATCCTGATTCTAGAAAGTTTATGGTATCTACATCGTTGTTGCTGGAGAAAGTGCCATTTGAAGGTCTGCTCTTAGGAAGCATTCCCACACTCAAAATGGAGGATTGGGATCTAACTAGTCATGATAAATTCCTGCATTTTGCAACAAACAAATATTTGGAAAAGATATACTATGAGGAGACCAGATTCGCGTGACTAGAGCCTATGAAGTGGGTCACGAGGGTTGAAAAGGTTGGGTTGCTAAATTTGGTTTGTGTGCCACATTTTAGCAGAACCACTATCAACATGGTGTGTGTATGAAAATTTATTACACTGGTTCATGATGGATGTCTTTGGTTAGGAGAGCCCATACCCATCATAGATATGTTGATCCACCATATCACCAATTTTCCCTAGCAAGGAGTGGATCTCGCCGAGGATTTTGCTAGATAGAGTAAAGAAAAAAACTCACAGATAGAATGAAGAATGAGTTTGACTTAGTGAAGAAGTCATGTGGATACTCTATCCGTTCCATCATAGACAAGGTGGTGCATTTTTCCACCCAGATTTTGGCTTGCAACCTTATGAGAAAGTGTCGCGCAGATGAGGTGTGGGCATCAATCATTTCATTCTCTACACAATGCACGATGGGGGTGCAATACAACTGGGCACAATATCTCTGCAAAGAGTTTTTGTTGAATTGTCATGAAGCACAGGATGACAGAAAGGCATTCCACTATGCCTGACTGTTGTTGTTAATTTCCCTAGTTGCATGGAGACTACTAGAAGATAGTCAGTTCCCTCAATAGGATGTCGATTTTCCAAAGATCGCGAGGTTCTCTTTCCTATGACAAATAAAGGATCTGAAGCGGGTCATGGAAATGAACATATTTGGGGTGTTGGTTGATATGGACCTCCACACATTAATTAGCCAGAGGTTGAGGTTGTCTCCTACCCTATTTGTGCAGTTGGAGGCCTACGCAGAGTTTAAAGAAAATTTTCACAACATATCCATTTGCACAAGACGACATCCTAAGAAAGTATGGTACAAGTTGTTTTACCTAGGCACTATCGTAGATGTCCAGGAAATTGTGGGAACATGGCCAGGTGAGTGGTGGCAGCCATCAGATCTCGACATAGGAACAGGAAAAGGTGGAGAAAGATCCTCCACGCAAGCCACATCAGTGCAAAAGCAAAATGAAGCTGACCAGGCTGTTGCTTGAGAGAAAGAAGCACAGAAAAAGAAAGAGGTTAAGCAGATAGCAACCAAAGAAAAACAAGATAGAAAAACAAGGAAGCTATTGCTAAGGTAGTTGCTCATAAGGAGTGTGCTACGAAGGAGGCCACATTGGAGGTTTAGGATTCTACTTCTCACCATACTATGGACAACAAGGAAGGGTCCAAGGAGGGAGGTGGTGTTGAGGAGTAGAGAACTCCTTTTAGAATCACAAAGCGCCAAAACAAGACAACGTTCGAGCCCAGGAAGAAGCAAAAATCAGACAGGCACATACATGAAAATATAATGGTGCTCACTGAGGGAGACTTCGATGAGATCAGAGACAAGGTCTATGACACAAAGATAGAGCTATGGAATCAGTTTGCAAAGTAGTACTTGCATATGTTGGGGAGTTTTCAGAAGGATCTACATGAGTTGTAGATTCAATAAGTTGACGACGAGTGTGGGATAGGCGAGTGAGATTCAAGCAAGCCTGCAACAAGAAAGCATGACTTTGTTGAAAATGGATAGAACTCTAAACCTTGGAGTCATTCCACTACTGAATGGATCCCTGCACATAGAGGCAGATGAAGAAAATGCCCAGCTTAGATGGATCAAGGATGTGGGTGTAAATATAGCTACGACTCCTATTCAGACCCTCCATGCGCTTCATAAGGGGTTATTAGATGATCTCGAGATCACGGAGAAGTGCGCGCTATTAGTTATAAGCGAAGTAAAGATGAACAATGATTAGATCTTCACCAAAAAGGCTCAGGTGTTGAACAAAAGGAAGAACTGTTCGCATGAAGCCAGGGCTTGGAGGCAGAAATTACACAGGCATGTCATACGCTACCATAACTTCACATTCCAAAAGATGCAACAGTAGCAACGATGATTAAGAAGTTGGTTATCACAGTCAGAGAATTGAAGGATGAGGTTGGACGAGTAACATTTAAATTCCAAATCAAGATCTCAGAGCTCAATTTGAAATTGGAGCCAACCACCCCGGTAGAAGTCTAGCAGCAACAGCAAGCAGCCATCAGGGAGAGCATGTCCACTTTGGATGAAGTAGTCACTAGCTGCACACTGATTTTTGAACAAGAAATGGAACTATGTGTTAGCACCTAAATTTGCCTTACGCTGAAGGAAGGAAAAATTCAGGGTAACCACAAACCACGCTCAGTCTGGTAGCTAGTCCTACCAGAACAGGAGAGGGCTCTCTCCATGTCACGCTTAGTGAATAAATAAACAATATGGGAAGAGATGATTTACAGTGAATATTGATTTTAGGCTAGTAAATAAATATGGATACAAGAAGAAATTTCTGATAAATGACTGAGTTTCTGGGATGTATGGGATCCAACGAACAACAATGAGTAGAGAATGTAACACAAAGGCACAGATTACTTCGTGAGACAAGATAGGTGGAAAGTCAAGAAATTAAGTTTGAAATAATGCGGAATGGAAATATTGTTTAAGAGGGTGGAAAGGGCATTAACACATGAATTCTTTTCAACAGAAGGAGAACACATAACGTGAAACTTTCCCACAGGAAAAGCAATAAACATGAATTCTACCTTATCTTACTTAGAAAATTTCACTGGAAATGAATATGAATGTACTGTGAAACATAATGAAATACATATGAAACATAAAGAGAACACATTTGCTACACTCACAACCACCTGAATCTCATGAACCAGAGCCGCTGCCTTTCATTAATTCTCTGTCAAAATATGCAATGAAGGATTGAGTTTCTCTCCCACATTCTCCCAGAAATTACAACCTACCCTTTGCAAATGGTTTTACATGCAATAAATAGACTTTCCCATTGGGAAATGGAACAACCCATAGTTGAGAATTTTTTCAAATCATTACAAACTGGAAATGGAAAGCCAACCATTAGTGACAGGTGCAGCACTACCAAAATGACAAATTGCTTGGGTGACTGCTTGCCTTCCTTTGGCACTTGGATAGGGGCCAACCTTTAGTGAAAATACTTTAAAATTTTCCTTAGGTGTCGAAAAATATGTAGTGTAAATGAGCGGGCCCACTTGGATAAAATTGTGAATCGAAATTTCATGGAGCGGAAGTGATTATGGCCTTTGGGTCTATATGCGCCACGCCCAAATCTATATGGTTGCACCACTTTGGAGGCAATTTTGAGGTACTTTCTGAAGTCCAAATTGTACCCACATGTGCTTGTTAGAAATCCCTACGTATCTACTTTCCAACCCAAGTGGAATTTCTGAATGTGGTGCTCAGTTTCCCCTCCAAAACTTCAATCTCCCAATACTGCTTTCTGTGTGTCAAAATAGGGGCAGAGAGGTCATTTTTTGAGTGTTTTTGACCTCCTGGGGACTCAAAACTTGCCCAAAATATTTTTCCATGCACCATCAGTCATGATTTTTTATATAGAATCCAAAAATGCAAACAATTTGTGATTTGGAGCTCCCAATCCTAAGCGCTGCGCCAGCGGCACAGTGCACAAGGAGAAAAACCTTGTGTTGTGCCCAAAAATTTGTCATGTGACCAAAATTGTCCCAAATATTCTGCGATTTGGGCTGGAGGTTCTCTATTAAGTGTTATGCTAGGCCATAGAGGATTCAGCCAAGATTTGAATCCGATCTTGCTCTTTTTGCCTCTTTTGTCTTTGTGTCGCTCTCCTCAATTTCGCCTTCATACTCCTTATCCGAGCATTTGAACTCATGTTCCGTGCCTTGTAGTGATAAATCATCCACGTCAATAATGCCTTGTCCTTGTCAGCCATATCTAGTATTCTCTCAAGGTGGATGTTGATCTACTCGAGCCAAGACTCTCGATCATTGTGAAGATGGAGAACAAAAAGTCTAGCAAGCTCATGGTGGTATTTCACTCTTTCCACCATCTCACAAAACTAGTAGCAAGACTGATGTTTGAAACATTCTACTGCAAGAGGACAAGCCAATAGCTCTATGAGTGTAGTAGGCTCCTCCCATATGTGTTTTTCTCTCTTATGTGGTCTTCTCGGTGCATGAATATCTTGGGAGGAATCACCCACTGTTTCCTCATCCCTTTCATAAGCTAAATCAGTTTCCATATTTGCCACTGTTTGATGTTCAATGATGAGTATGAATAGAATTTATATCAAGAATAGGTGTTTTCTATTTGATGAATGGAATTTATGAGTGGGACTATGAATGAGGGATTTTGTGCTAACTATAGGGTTATAAGGGAGTGATATGGTTTGGGGAATGAGGATTAGGGTTTAGAGTAATAATGGGAATTTGTTGTTAGGGTTTAGGATTTTGGGGATAGGGGGTAGGATGAATGTGAATGAGAGAGGGGTAAGGGATATTAAATGAGGGGAGTGTAGTGGAGGAATGTGAAAATGATTGCAGAGAGCAAACAACAACTTTTGAAAACCCTAGATAGTTTTTCAGTACACTGTGCAGCAAACTATGGTTTGTCTTTTCACCTATTTACAAACCATCAAGGAGGATGAAAACTCTTGCAATGGAACTTAGGGATGATTTACTTACTTGGAAGAATGAAGTATTTTCAATTTGGAGGAATATTTCAATGAAATTCATGCCTTTTATCCCTGTGCGTCGCGCCTCCCATGTGCACCGTGCCAGTGTAAATTTACACTGGAAAATTTCTCCAAGTGCGCCGCACTCCCTTTGTGCATCGCACGTTTTTGCAGGAGCCTTTTGAGGCCTTCCCGGTGTCCAAATTGGTTGCAGGATATCTCGTTGGAAACTTATCTGATTCTACTTTTCAACCCAACCAGAAATTTTCAATTTCGAGTTCATTGGCCTAGTGAAAAGTCAAATCTCCCAAGACTGGTCAAAATGTGCCAAATGAGGCTGCCTTAACGGAGAGTGTTGTTGCAGGCAACGTTTGAAGGTTTTCCTCAACTCCAAATTGAGCTTATGATAGCTCATTGGAAAGCTCTTTGTATCTAGTTATCATGTTATTCATCAAGCAAGTAATTTGGCTAACCGAGATAGGAGAAAACTTGATTTTCCAAAGGTCACCTTAGAGGTGCATCAATTCTCCCGAGGCAATTGTATTTTTGACATTTCTCTAAAACCATGAAACCTGTGTAAACATTGAAGGATTTTTTTCTTCCTTGGCCTATTGTGGACAAAAACCTCTCGCAGGTTTCCAAAATTCATCTTTTCTTGCTCAAAAACATCATTTGAGTGATTTATTGACCCTTCCTCTGGCCTACAAGTATCTTTGAAGCACTTTGAGAACGACAATTTGCAAACCTTAGACCTACTAACTCTTTACTGTCCAAGAGATTAGAACAGAACTGTAAATGACCTTTAAAATGATTTAACAAATAGACCTAAACCAGCAGGATAAGGCATGAGGGGAAATGACTGACAAGACCCTTCTGTTAGATTATGGCATGCCCCTAGCGGAATGCAGTTGAGTGAATGGATCGAGACTCCCAAAAATGAAATGCAGAAAGAGTTTTGATCTCTGATGGAGGACTGACAGGACCAACTCTAACATTGGCTCCAATAGGGATGGTAGCTCCAGCTCCTTGGAGGTGTTAAGAACTGCAGATCTTTGGGATTGCAGACAGTGCCTTCGTCCATTGGGCTATGGATTCAAAACACGGAAACTGACATTATGCATATGGACTCTGACTGAAGACTCAAACTGAAAACCATAATAAAACCAGACATGACTAAATCCTAACTAACAAACTGAAAAGATGCTCATATTTGAGCTTATTCATGAAACCTACCCTAATTACTCTTTCCACCACCCGATCAAGTGAGATGGAACAACCAATGAAACCAGGTAAGCATTATGGCTGATATTTGATTTCTTCCCAAAAGCTTTTTGATGCGCAGGAAAAGGGAAGAACCGAAAGGCAGCTCCCATGGAAACTTGGAATCAAGTTCACTGCTAACAAACTTGCAAAGCATGAATTGACTGGATGACTCCAAGAATACTACAAAAGGATCTTCATAAGAATCGCCATTGATTTCCATTAACACATTACTGCTCTAGTCCAAGTAATCTTCACAGCTGGATATTAAACTTTTCCTCACATCTTCACTATCTTTCTCTGATGATTGCAGCAAGCGGTCAAAAGGATCCTGAATTTCATGAAGAACCAAACTCTGTTGTTGCTTCCAAACAGAACCAAAGCCTCCTTTATCAATCTCCTCATATGATTGCAAACTTTGGTATGGGCTATGAAATGAACAATCTATTAAGAAAGACAATGAAGTTGACCCTTGAAACAGATGATTATCAACATTCTCTTTTGTCACATGGTTAGCTAATGAAGAAGAACTTTTACAACAAACAAAATCTAACACATGAGAAAAAGGATCATCAAAAACTTGAGGAGACTACTGCGATGTATCTATTGAAACTGTATGACATCCTATTGGTTGTTCATCTTTTTCTTTAGAGATATTACGAAGATTCTGCCTTATAAATTGAAATGCTTCATAACAAAAGGGTATAGAATCCTCTTGCATCATTAAATCATGTATTCTGGTTGCCTCATCTTCATCTGTAATCTGACCTTGAATTATGTTTGGTGGCTACAAATCTGGTTCTGTATCCAAAATGATTTCATCAATCATTTTAGGGGAAGATTTCTTATTAACAACCTGCTCAAACGTTTCGCCATCTGTCTCATCCTCAACATTAAAACTGAGAGATTGTCAATTTCCTACCAGCGTTTCATTTGAAGATTTACTATGCAATTTACCCTGCAAAAACTGAAATGATTCAAAACAGAGAGGTAAGGAATCTTCTTGTATCGTTTTATCATATATGCCAACTTCTATGTCTTCATGTGCAACCTAAATATTGAAGGCATTTGTGGGCTGGAACTCTAAATATAAGAAGTCTGGAACAAATTTTTCATCACCCTCAAGAGGATCCAAATCAAGATTTGTCGATAGCTGATGTCTGATTGCATGGAAATTATCTCTGATGAACTGACATGAACCAAAGCAAAAAGGCAAAGATCCTTCACTTACTTCAAAATCTGTTGCACTTTCCTCATCGTTTCCATAGTTGATATGCATCGGTTTATCACTATACTCGAGCTGTTGTAGGTGAACTTCCTCATCCCACAAACTAGCTGCTGATTTTTATGCAAGATTAACTTCTGTTTGGAGAGCATAATCATCATCATCATACTGATCAAACTGAGGCAAGTCATCAGTATAAAACATGTCGTCAAGAATACATGTCATATCAACAAGTCTTTCTTCTCCAAGATGATCTACAAAACAATCCTTATGACTACTGAGATAAGAAACAAATTGTTTTGGATCAGCCACTTGTCCATGAACGTCATTTTCATCTTTTGCAGTCATTTTCCTCACCATCTCTTCTACTACACTCACCAAAATGTCAAGTTTTTCCTCTGAAGGTGTAGTTTTCTCAGGATCCACATTTTTCATCTCTTCTTCTTTCAACCTTTCCCTTTTGATCAGCAAATGAGCCTCTACATTTACTACATTGTTTTGAATCTCTTCAAGTGTTGCGACATTCTTTTCTCTCAACTAAAACTCCATTTCGGGATCAAAGGCACTTGGGGAGTGCAAGAGAGCAGATCCAGGAGGGGGTCTTATATCAACCAGCATTGAATAATACACTTGATTAAATTTGGTTGAAAATTGTTGTACTGTCTCCCCTGGCAGTCTTTTCAGCTGATTATACTCTTCTACGATAAGGAAAAGGTTCTGTCCGATCCTCCACCTATCAAGAAAAACTTTGATGAACTGTTGAAAATCTATGATGCTCGCACCAGGCAGGGCTTTGAACCAACTCTTGACTTTGCCTTGCAAAGAAAGAGCAAAAAGCCTTATACTGACATCTTCTTCATCAATTCCAAAAAGGTCTAGAAAAGTCTCAACATTCTGCACATGTTGCTCAGCATTGACATTCTTACATTCACCGTCAAATCTTGGCAAGTATAGATCATAATTTTTGGGGAAAGCATGAAGAACAGAAGGTAAAACAAGAAGTTTATACCTATCTGGGATTATAACAGCTATAGGAATATATACAAGAGCTATGGGATCAATTTTGTTTTCTTTAGGCTCATCACTTTGCAGAGAATCATCATAAGATGTAGGGAAAATAAGGAGGCCAGGATCAAAAGGAAACTTAGTATTTACGCTTTTTGAAGGGGTCGATTGAAGATTTTGATCACCTCTATCATACGACAAGTTTTGAAAAAATTTCAGGACAACGCCAAGAACAACAAAGAAGTAATTCACAAGAAAGCAGAGTAGGTGCTGAATACCATTCCACTTTGGACACCCAAACTTTATGTAAGATCCTTCCATTTTCACAGAGAAAGAGTTATTCCTCCAGTGGAGTCACCATGAAGCACCGATTACTGGGTTCTTCAATGAAGGGAGTCGCCAGGTGAATGATTTCAGCCGTCTTTTGTCTAATCGTTGTCCGCCATCAACCATAAGATTTGAACTTGAGATATGTACTGGGGCAAAACAATCTTCAAGCAAACCATTTTCCTTCCCCAATGGAGTCGCCACTATGTTAGCACCTAAATCTGCCTTAGGCTGAAGGAAGGCAAAATTCAGGGTAACCACAAACCACGCTTAGTCTGGTAGCTAGCCCTACCAGAACAGGAGAGGGCTCTCTCCGTGTCACGCTAAGTGAATAAATAAAAAATATGGTCTAAGATGACTTACAATGAATATTGATTTTAGGCTAGTAAATAAATATGGATACAAGAAGCAATTTCTGATAAATGACTGAGTTTCTGGGATGTATGGGATCCAACAAACAACAATGAGCAGAGAATGTAACACAAAGGCACAGATTACTTTGTGAGGCAAGATAGGTGGAAAGTCTAGAAATTAAGTTTGAAATAATGTGGAATGGAAAGATTGTTTAGGAGGGTGAAAAGGGCATTAACACACGAATCCTTTTCAACAGAAGAAGAACACATAACGTGAAACTTTCCCACACGTAGAGCAATAAACATGAATTCTACCTTATATTACTTAGAAAATTTCACTAGAAATGAATATGAATGTACTATGAAACATAACAAAATAAATATGAAACATAAAGAGAACACATTTGCTACACTCACAACCACATGAATCTCATGAACCAGAGCCGCTGCCTTTCATTAATTCTCTGTCAAAATATACAATGAAGAATGAGTTTCTCTCCCACAGTCTCCCAGAAATTACAACCTACCCTTTGCAAATGGTTTTACATGAAATAAATAGAGTTTCCCATTGGGAAATGGAGTGACCCAAATTTGGGGATTTTTTCAAATCATTACAAACTAGAAATGGAAAGCCAACCATTAGTGACAGGTGCAGCGTTACCAAAATGACAAATTGCTTGGGTGACTGCTCGCCTTCCTTTGGCACTTGGATAGGAGCCAACCTTTAGTGAAAATACTCTAAACTTTGCCTTAGGTGCCGAAAAATATGTAATGTAAATGAGCAGCCCCACTTGGAGAAAATCACAAATCAAAATTTCGCGGAGTGGAAGTGATTTTGGCTTTTGGGTTTATATGCATCGTGCCCAAATTTATATGCGTCGTGCCACTTTGGAGGCGATTTTGAGGTACTTTCTAAAGTTCAAATTGTGCCCAAGTGTGCTTGTTAGAAAGTGCAACCTGTCTACTTTCCAACCCAAGTGGAATTTCTGAATTTGCTGCTCATTTCCCCTCCCAAACTTCAATCTCCCAAGACTATTTTGTGTGTGCCAAAATAGGGGTAGAAAGGTCATTGTTTGAGTGGTTTTGACCTCCTGGGGACTCAAAACTTGCCCAAAATTTTTGGCCATGCACCAGTAGTCATGATTTTTCATACTGAATCCAAAAATTCAAACCATTTGTGATTTGGAGCTCCCAATCCTAAGCGTCGCGCCAGTGGCGTGGCACACGGGGAGAAAAACCTATGTTGTGCCCAAAAATTTGTTATGTGACCAAAATTGTCCCAAATTTTTTGAAATTTGGGCTAGATGTTCTCTATGAAGTGCTATACTCGGCCACAGAGGCTTCAGCCAAGATTCGAAGCCGATCTTGCTCTTTTTGCCTCTTTTGTCTTTGTGTCGCTCTGCTCAATTTCACCTTCAAACTCCTTATCCGAGCCTTTGAACTCATGTTCCATGCCCTGTAGTGATAAACCATCTGCCTCAATAATGTCTTGTCCTTGTCAGCCTTCTCTAGCAGTCTCTCAAAATTTGTGCGAGTGGGAATATATACAAATAGGTTTTACAAAATATCTAATTGTTGAGTCACTTGATACATTAACTATGCTCACCAACCTTACAAAATATCAGATAAGAAAGTTATTGCTAGTCTGAGTGTAAGATAAATGGTCTTTAATGTTGTCAAGCCTCTTCTTGACCTATGGAAGAGAGTGAGTCGGTTGAGCATTTCTGCTTTAATGCTGAATGATGTGAATGGTGTGTCTTTATGCTCTGTCATGCTGAAGCTTTTCTCGGCCCTGCTACCTATAGCTGTAATTGTTGCTTTTGGTGGCTGAATCTTCATGCTGAGGTGGCTCATTCTACCTTTCGATCATAGTATGTGTATCACACTTTCTGAATGTGATGACTTATATTATTTGAAGACAAAATTTAGATGAAGCCTCTTGTTTATAATAATAATTGTATCATGGAGGCCCACCAATCCTGCATAGGCAATTGACGCCTCAAAATTGCATCCATGGTCTCATCTACCTCTGTGTATTTGTAGAAATTCAGAGGCGTTTCAAACAGATGGCTAATCTCATTCATAATAAAAAACAGATTCTCTATTCTGTCACAGAGACTTTGCCTAGATGCTAGCCCTGTTTCCTGTGAGCTACTTGATCCTTGGCTGATCTGATTAGTGGAAAATGTGTTCACCCTCTTTGCATAAACTTCATGTGATAGAATTTTTCCTGCACTGTTGAGTAAGCTGGGGAGACCTCTGCCCTATAATGCAGCAAATT
Organism: Pinus taeda; assembly: GCA_000404065.3. NCBI lineage: Eukaryota > Viridiplantae > Streptophyta > Pinopsida > Pinales > Pinaceae > Pinus > Pinus taeda. The sequence goes on along the minus strand of APFE030666675.1, from coordinate 6,541 downwards.
TGTCCATGAACCTGTTTACCTCTGTTTTCATATCTTGGCTCCTTCTGTCCAATGTCTGTACTAGGATTTTCAGTGTGAGGACCCTCTTAATTAGCTGGATAGTCTCCGTCCTGCTGAAGATCCCAATTGCTGCCAGCTGAGGGCCTATCCGGTTATTGAGCACATTGATCATTCTGCTGGCTACCTCAGGCATACTGCCTAGAGATGCCCCTGCTCTATGCACTTCCCTTTGTGCTTTTCCTATGAGCTCCATTTTCTCATGAATGGTTTCAATGTATTTCCATTGGTCCGTTATTGATTGGCCAATGTGGGTCCACAAAACTCTTCTAATCTCAGCCACCACTTTGTCAAGGGTGAGCTCCTTCTCCAGCTCTTTTATCCTTTCCTTCAGAGTTTTTATTTCTCTCCCTTTCTCAGCCACATTCTGCTTTGATTTATCATATTTCTCATTCAGCTTGGCCAACTCATCCTTGGCTCCATTCAGTTCTGTCATCTGGGCTTCTAGGGCCTGGACCTCATTCAACAATTTTTGCATGTCCAGGCTCGGAGCCTGCTCTGTAGACGGTGCTGCTGTTGATGTTGATGGTGTTGATGTTGATGTTTCTGTGTGAGGAGGAGTGATCTTTGGAGGCTCCTCAAGGTTAATAACCTCTGGAGGGGGCTGAGAAGTCTGGCCTCCCTCTTTCTGCTGTAGGGCTGCCTGTAGTTCAGCCTCTGTGTCTTTCAGCCTCCCTTCTGTCTGCACTAGTTTCTTGTGCAGTGCTACCAGTAATGCGGCTATCTCTTTCTCTTGCTTCTGCTGAGAAACCTCATTTGTTTGGGGGTGAATGGTTGCTGGGAGCTTCACTTTCTTTCTTAGGGCTGCCAGGTCTGCATCCCTTATCTTCAGCAGTGATTGTATGGCTTTGGGATCCTTGGGGTTAAGCCCCAGCTCTATAATTATATCTTCCAAAGACTTGATCCAGTTGTCTTTGGCCAGGGAGGATGCTTTCTCCAACTCCAGTTGGGAAGTTGTATTATTTAGACTATTTTCCAGCATTTTTGCCAACATTGCTTTGTCTGCTAATGTTGCATAGACCATTTCACTCATTTTCTTATGAAGTTCTATTTGGTCCATGGGGTGAATGTCTTTTGCCAGAACCTCCAGGTTGGTTCTTATGTAGTCTGTAGCTGATTGTGGCTGCACCGTGGTGGGCATGAAATGACTCATGGTCATTTTTCCTTCTGAAATGTCATAGGCTACCATGAGCCTCTGTTGATTTGTGGGGGCCATCTTTAGCAACTGATTGTAGATTTGGAGCCTAAGTGGCTCATTTCTTCTCTTGATATCAGTAAACTGTTGCTTGATGCTTACCTCTGCTTTTCTTTGATTACTTGAGGCGTTGACCTCTCCTCCAAGATTTCTCTCTTGTTCATGCTAAAAGGAACTAGCTGTTGAGATTGCAACAAGATGATGGAGCTTAGTGAAAAGAGTCGCCTTCACTAAGTGAGCCCGCAGGCTATTTTTGGTGCAAGTCTATTTTTAGACTATGTCTATTTTTAGAGATATGGATCATGTCTATGGATTGCAGGTTGCTGTTTATGGATCATTGATAAAGTTGGGAAAAATAGATGGACTTCTATTTTTAGATCACAGTAGAGTGACTGCTCAGTCTAAATATAGAACAGTCAAATATTATTAGCTTATAATAATATTTAGACTATAAACTTTGTCTTATTCTCTTGGAGCACTTCAGGATGAGCTACGGATGCTGTACATGCAGATCCCAGAAGGAAATATGTGGTTACCTATGGGATGACTAATATTTGCATGCAGGACTTCAGCTAGAACTCAAGTGAGTTGAGTTTAGTGGACTGGAGGTGCAGTTGATGGAGTTGTGTTCAGTTTAGCTTTGTTAAACTGGTTGTATTTAGTCTAACTGGCAAATAGACTAGAGATGAGTTGGGTGAATTAGTTATTAATTAATTCAAAAGTTATTAACTCATAATGAAACTATAGAATACATCAGTTAACTCAGTTGCATGTCAGTGCATGTTCAGTTCAACAGGGACAAGTGTTAGAGGATCAGATTGCTATCAGTTGTGACTATAGTTGTGCACCAGATCTTACACAATCAATGGATTGAGTATTGCCAATGAGGATTGCATGGTATATCCAAAGGAAATACGAGTTTGCTTCATTCATTCATCATTATTCTCTTGTAGGATTGCGCAGTAGAGGCAGGCAAGTAGTGGAAGAGATTTGGAGATCAGATCTGAGCTGTATTGTGTGTAACAGAGGTGGAGATACTTGTGATAAGTATTATGCTGTGTAATGTTACATGACTCAATCATTAATATACAGATAGTTGGGGCTTTTAGTGAGATTGTTTCCCCAGGATACATACTGTGTTAATGTGTGAATGCTCTTGATGTTTTATTGTTATTGATGCTGCTATATTGATGATCAACATAGAGGAGCTTATGTATTGTGTATGTTTTCCACAATAGTACATGATCAGGATAATCTCCATTGAATATGTGTTAAATTATTCAAAAATTTCTACATGGTATCAGAGCTAGTTGATTTGTAGAAAAAGTTCTACAGGATATCAAAGCGAGGATTGATCATCAGATCTATTATTCAGGAAGTGACTACGTTTTATTTCTTCAGGCAGAGTCTATAATCGGGCCAGGTAGCCTCTGGATTCATCCTTCTTTTAGAAGGTGAGATATCCAGTGAATGCCCATACAGTCGATCTCTGTACAAGAAATACTTCGTTCTCACGATTTTAGATCGGAAGAAGTTGAGTTGGTTGCTGGTGGAATTCGAATTTGCAGCAGTGTTTTCTTGGTGACAACGCAGCAATGTCTTTCAACGGATTGCGATTGGAGTATGCTCTTGAGGGCAGCTCAAACTATATTGCATGGAAGGACAGGATGGAGGCAGTATTGGATGATAACGGGCTGAAGGAGTTCATAGATACGGATATCCCAAAGCCTACTGATGCTACTCAAGCTGATGCTTGGCAAAAGAAGATTGCAAAATGTCGAAGGATTCTGTTGTAGGGCGTGAAGGATCACATTGTGTCCAGCCTCCATGGAAAGGCTACTCCATATTTGATGTGGAAATCATTAACAGAATTATTCCAAAGCAAGAGCGATCAGAGGAAGCTGGCGCTCAAAAATAAACTCAGAAACATCAAATGCGAGAAGGGTGACAGTATTCCCAAGTATCTCACGAAGTTCACTCAGTGTCGAGATGAGCTGGGAAGTGTGGGGGTTACGGTCGATGATGAGGACTTGGTGAGCTTGGCTCTCCTTGGTCTTTCGAAGAGTTGGCATTCCTATCAGGACTCTGTCAATGGTCAGGAGAAGTTGCCAGGATGGGAAAGACTATGGTCAGATCTTGTGCAGGAGGAGATCAGGCGGAGTACCAGGGACGGATCTTCGTCAAAGGGAGCTGATGAAGAGAATTGTGCTTTGGCTGCCAAAGCAAAGAAAGGGAAGAGCAAGAAAGCTTCTCAGTCTGGTGCGAAAGGCAAGAAGCAGGATATGTCCAAGGTGAAGTGTTTTCACTGTCACAAGCACGGACACTATGCCACAAATTGTCCGCAGAAGAAGAAGAACAAGCAAGCTGCTGGATCTGCAGGGGGAGAGGCCTTAGCTTCTCAGTTTGAGCTTGATTTTTCATTGATCGCATGCTTGGTTTCAAGTTTGATGGGATCAGTGTGGTTCTTGGACAGTGGTGCGTCTTTTCACATGACGGGAGATAGAGATTTGTTCTCTGATCTGGAGGACAAAGATCTTGGAGTGCACATCGAGATGGGCGATGATGGTAGATACAGTGCGACCAATATCGGTACCATTTCCTTTGAGAGGGAGTCTGGTAAACCCTTTGTATTGAAGGAAGTCATGCATGTTCCAGGATTGAAGAAGAATCTCATCTCAGTGGCGATGTTAGAAGACAAGGGGTATGATGTTGTTTTCAACGAGGGAAAGGCCTTCCTGCGCAGCAAGACAACTCATGAGACCCGGAAGATAGGGGTTCGAGTGAGGAACCTTTATCAGTTGCATGTAGATGGATGCGAAGCAATGGCAGGCAAGGCAGAAGGATTGTGAGCCGGGATGATGGCGAGTTGTGGCACAGGAGATTGGGTCACCTTCACCATGGAGCCTTGAAGATACTGCAGCAGATCACTACAGGGCTTCCTAAAGGCACACTTGCGCAGTCAGATCAGTGCAAGGGGTGTACTTTGGGGGAGTTTGTGAAAGCCACCTTTCACGAGAAGGATAGTCGCGCCACGACGATCCTTGAGAGAATTCACACAGACGTGTGTGGACCTTTCTCAGTTGCTTCGACAGCAAAACACAGGTATTATGTGATTTTTGTTGATGATTTCTCTCGTAAGTGTTGGATCTTCTTCATGCAGAAGAAGAGCGAAACATATTCAAAGTTCTGTGAATTCAAAGCACTGGTCGAGAAGGAGTCGGGGAAGAAGGTGAAGGATCTTAGGAGCGATAATGGTGGTGAATACATCTCGGACGAGTTCAAGGATTTCTGCAAGGCAGAAGAGATTCGTAGAGAGCTCATAGCTCCCCATAACCCACAGCAGAACGGGGTAGCTGAGCAGAAGAACAGAACGATTGTGGGTGCTGCACGGGCAATGTTGCATGATCAGGGCCTAACCCTTCACTTGTGGGCGGAAGCATGCAATACAGCAGTTTATGTGCAGAACCGTTGTCCTCATAGGATACTTGGCATGAGTACACCTGAGGAGACTTATTCTGGTAAGAAGGCTGATCTTTCTCATTTGAGGATTTTTGGTGCTAACGTTTACATGCATGTAACGAAGGATGCCAGAAAGAAGTTGGAGCTGACTGCAGAGGTTGGGATATTTGTGGGGTACACT
>APFE030666671.1:39153-84072 GCA_000404065.3 Pinus taeda | reverse complement strand
GGTGGTTGGTGAAGACCTCAGGTTGTATCAGCATTCATTGGTTCACTTGACAGTTGCTCCTGTTGCTGCTAGTTGATACCACTCCACCTTATATTCTGCAGTCAGTCATGGTGACATTCTATATGCTGGAACCTGAGTTTGCAGTGTAGTACCATCCTTTTCCATCATGTTCAGTTGGTACCTTTTGGGATCAGTCTTTGATATCAGTGATCCGTTGTATTTCTCAGCACCATTGACAGTTTGGTATGTGATATTCAGACATGTACTTGTTCGATCATGATAAGATGATCCATTATGTATTTTCCAGTCATTTATACTTGTATACTTAGTGGATCTGCTTGTACTTGATATGCGGACATGCTTTGCTTTCTATGAGAATGGGTATACCCGCCTTAGACGATGTTTCTTTCTGATCTCCTTTTGTGGCTTGGCAGGCTGAATTCTGGTGAAGTACTCCTCGGTTTTTGGTAGATTTCCTTTTCATGTACTTGCTTAATATATTTGGGCCATCATGTACCCCTTCTGACCTCATATATTAGGGGGCATCTATTATAGCTCCAAATATCACTATTATGGTTTGTGATGCTACACTTATGGCCTAGGGCAACCCCTCCTTCTAGACCTAGTCCTAAATTTAAAAAATAGTGTTTTATCCCTTATACGCGACATTTCCCTAAGTTAAATGCGTGTATACGCGGGTCTGCATTACCCAACCCGCGTATATGTATTAAAACACTTAAAAAATATAAAACTCCTTATTTTCGGGTGGAGATCGCAGGTTTTACCTGCTGATCACCTGTTAGTGCCCATGGCCCAACTATTCCCAACCAACTCCTAACTAAAAAACTACTTTGGGAGTGGTATAAAAAGACATCAAAGGGAAGGCCTAAAGGGAGGAGAGAAGAGAGAGAAAGGTTATTATACTGAGATTTTTCCCCTGACCAGGTCTGAAGACCCTTGTGCCTTCTGCACTTCCCCCATTTGTACAGGAAACCCTTGTTTCCTTGTGTGTTGATGTTCATCCACTAGTTATGGCATCATGGAGTGAGTCTTGGAAGGAGATATGCTAAAGGCTTGAGGCTGGACGGATCCAGAAAGAAGCTTTGCTTGGAGCCTGCGAAAGGTTACTCAGGTGATATTAATCCTTTTGTACATTCTATTTGTCTATAATAAAGAAACACGTCTTGGTTCCTGATATGCTTCTTCTTTATGTTTATGATGTTCATGTTTGAATTTCATATGTGAATGGTTGTGTAAAGTTCATAACTAACTTCCTTCTTTTATAACATAAAGATGATTTCCTTATAAGTCTTTGTCCATATACTACTGTATTCTTTGGAATTGGTTGTTTTACAGGACAAAGGAGCGAAAGGGACTTGAAGAATGGTTTGTACCCTTGAGGAACTTCTCAAACGTAGGACCTGAGGTATGCCCTTCTTACTTTCGAATTTACTTTTAATAGCATAATGGCTGTGTGAATGTGTGTTTCTCTGTTTAGACAAATTTCAGTCTGCTAGGGTTTCACCCAAAAGCCCTAGGGGAGCTATTCCCTCAATAGTTGTGACTCCTCTATACCAGAATTTTATAATTTTTCCAATTCTTCTCTTGCCTCATGAGTGTATGGAGCATATGATATATCCATCCTTCTTTTAGAAATTAATTAATATGGGTCATAGTTCCATCTTTCTCCTTGTCCAAAATTCAATTCTTGCATCATATTTTCAACCTCCTCTACAACTTTCCTATTATTTACAATTAATGGACCCACTATTCTAGGTAGCTTGAATAAAAGACCCTTTGAAGCTGGAACAAACTAGACTTGATACACATTCAAATTCTATTTGATAAATTCTAAATAAAAAATCCTCATAGGTGCAAATGTAGGGTGTTTGTACGTTGGAATTTTTTCACCATATAGCCTTATCTCCAAATGATCTTCAAATATATACCAATCACCAACCTTGAGGTCTCTACTTAACTGAATTAAGGATTTATCCTGTGGAAGCATTTAGGGAGAAGGCAGTTTATTGATAATTATGTATACAAATGACATAAAAGAGGATATATAAAGTGAAAATCCTTCATTTTTTTATTTATGACTATATCAATGCAGTTGATGACAATTTGATTTTGTTTATTAGGATCAACAATATTTAAAACCAATTCCATAAATTGATCTACATGATGGTAGAGGAATAAGTAAACAAGCAAAGATGGATATCTAAAACAACCAATGATGCTAATTTTAAAATTGGAGATTAATGGCATGCTCCCAATAAGATGGAATGTCTAGTATAATGTATGGTTGCATTATCAAGTGAAAAAACTATAGAACCTATAATTGATGGTTCTAGTATCATCTTTTCTCAATACACTCATAATCACTAAAAGGATTGGCTTAAAAGCTTCAGAAAATAAGGTAAATGGAAATTCAGTGGCATATGGAGGGAGAGTAGAATCAGAAACTCAAATGAGACCAAACAAATTGTTTTTATCTTTTGTAGAAAGGGTTTGATATACATACAATAGTGAAACATCAATGAATGCCATATAATTATCAGACTCTGAGAAATCTAGAGCTTGTCAAATTAACTAAGAAAAGCCCTGAAAAATATTTTTCCCTATAGAGTTCATGATGAAGTTTCGTTGAGGGTACGGGGATGAAGTAATCCAAGTAACAAATTCTGGAACAGGGTAAGTATAAGGAATAATAGTAGCGCCAAGACCAAAATTTATTACTTGACAAGAGCCTTATGACTTGATTTGATTGAGGAACATGTTTTGACGAATTTCCAAAAAGTTTTAGAAAATAAAAAATATCCCTCTCAATATCCATCAGAGGTATATTAGTGGTCTATCCAAATAAAGAAGTTTTATTAGCCATTTTCACTTTTTATCCTTTTAATCTAAAGAAACTTAAAACAAGGAATGTTCTTACATGGGATTTTAAAACGGTTAGTGTTGAAAACTTAAACCAGGAGTAGCAGCATGTTTTGTACGAAAATAAGGCAAATTACATGTTAAATGGGCTTTATTTCATAATTTGGAGGGAAAGTGCAATTATGAGTATAGATAAGTATGGCATGGTAAGAGGGGTGGGATCGAAGAAGATGTGGGATAAGTGATGTGGAGGATGAGGTGGCTCGCCTATACAACCTCAATTGCCACCATTGGTGGTTTCCCTAGAACACCCATTTACCACCCTCAGGGGAACCTGGGTTGGCAAATGGTTTTGATTGGCGTGATAGCGGGGTAGATCAGGACCGTTGATATCTCGAATAGTCATTTCATAAAACCACTCCTCGGGGGAAACTCCTCACATATTCATCGAGATATTAGTGTCGTTGAACTTTAATGCATGTACAACTTTTTCCAAGCACATAAAGATATTTTTGTCACATGCACTCTTTTTAACTCTTCTTCTGCTACGCACACATGATGGAAGCATACATGTTTTTGTTCCAATCAACAAATGACACCAAGGTTGGTGCTATGCCAAGTGAGAGATGATCTAGTGCCTTGATTTTACCCATGTAATATCTAAATAAGACTATGTACATAGTACGTGACATGGTTATTTTGTCATGTCTTAAGTCGTACGGACTTAGTCTATAATGCACCCATGTCGTAATTATTATAAATATCTTGTACAAATTCCAAGTGCAAAGCCCATGGACAAGAAATGAATAGAGAATGTTAAGATGTATATCTTGGATTATATTATGCTTTATATTACCTTAGATACCATATGGCAGTGTCCCCTTGACACTCAATGACACATGTTAAAAATTATAAGGATAAAAACAATATAATTCCCAAAGAAGGTTGCTAGGATAAAAGAGGTTAAGAGTCCACAATAGGGGAGGATATGGATAGTTGAAGGGATAAACATTCCCTTGCAATGTGTGAACTCATGAACTCACTAACACATAAAAATAAATGTCCAACTATTAATCCACTAGATTTTTTTTTGAGAACACGTGTCTCATACAAAAACAAAGCTATATGAAGCATAATTTTGGTTTTGACCAAGTTCAACTTCCTGTTGGAAATAATAAGAGAGGGGTGAATCAATATTTCTTTACAATTGTTAATTTTACCAGTTAGATCACTTATATTTAAAACACAAAAATGAACAATAGAAGTAAACACTTTTATTAATGTAATCTTTATAATGAATCAAGTACAATATGGGTAGGGCTCCAACCCTTGATGAAGAAACCTAGGCTCCAACCTAGGATGTGCCAAGAACCTACTTGGACTTTAGTGAGGCTCCAACCTCTAGGACTTCGACTGTATCTTATCCAAGGCACCAACCTTGAGTTTAGGAGCACCAACTCCAAGGACACCAATCCTTTAGCTTTACTTTTTCAAGATACGTTAGGTTGTTGTTCATGGTCCCAAAGTCTTCTTCAATGAGCCTTGTCAATCTTCAATAATCCCTTCATTTAATTGTCACGTCATATCATCAATGAACCAACTCCCACTGTTTGCACGACCTCCTCTAAGTCATGAAAGATTACCTACTTAGTGATCAAGTGGAAGAGATCTTTAATAATAGTTCATGGATGAATAAGGGATCACGTTCTTCAATGGAATTACTTCCGAGAGATGATATATCAAAGGATTATTGTCCATGTTACTCATTAAGGATTTCATAGGGCCCATTCACGGATATCTTCTACAAGAATGCTTAATCATAAGCTCCCCCTAACTGTATGCATGATCTTCCATTTGGCAGAGTCTCCCCATCAAATACTTGGAATATCAAGGATAACTTCATCAAGTCAAAAACATGTCTTGTTGTCTGGAGTGTTCAAGAGACTTATGGATTCAATTTTCTTCCTTCTCCATACTTGTGTAAATTTCTTCTTTGGCATAGTTCTAGCATGTGTAGGGGCCCAAGTCAAGTTACAATCACGTGCCATATGTCCAATGTTATGAAACTTGAAGCACTCAAAATTGCTTCTCAAAGATTGACGGGGACCATTAAATATGTGTTTGTGATATGCCCTACAATCTTTTGCCATGTGCCCAAAGTTTGTACAAGAATAGCAATAAACAAGAAATATACTTTGTTACTTGGGAGAAGAAGGTTTCCTTGATGTACTTCTAAAGTATTTTTGCCTTGGGATCCTTTGATGATAACCATTACTTCTTGCATCCTTAACACCATCTGCATTTCTTCTTGGAGGAGGGTTTCTTCCATAGTTGTCTTGAATCTTCTCCTTGCCTTTGCTAGAACTCGAAGCATCAACATTTCTTCCAAACTTCCTTACATACTTGTTGTTTGAAGCATTAGGGTTTGCATCAATCTTGCTTGAGGATTCACCTGCATAACCAAGCCTTGATTTATCGAGGGGAGACCTTTTATGATTGAGTATGTCATCCAATGCTTGAGAGCACTTCAAGATTTTTCCATTCCTTCAACCTTTTTCCTGAGGGAGACAATATCGTATTCCAATTTTTCATAGTCATTATTTCTTTTAGCTAGTTTTTTTTCAATTTCTTCCTTGATATGAGTAGCTTCATTTGCTTCTATTTTAAGGGAGATGATATCTGATTTCATTTTGAAAATTTCTTCATTTTCCTTAGCTAGATTGCTCTCCATTTCTTCCTTGATCCTTGTAGCTTTTCATGTTTTGACCTTGAGAAGGTTGATATTTGATTTTAGTTTGAATATTTCTTCTTGCTTGGCTTTTAGTTGGCATGTCATGGTGTTTCTCTCCTTTTCTGCTTCATCAACTGTCCTTCTATGATTGCTAATGCTTCCATTATCTTCTCAGCTCTTTGTACTAGCGTTCTTGCTTTTCCTAGTTGATATTTAAGAGAGGAGACCTCTACCTTGTACTAACCAATCTCTTCTTCGAGTTTATTCAAGCTCTTATGCCTTCGTTCAAGGTGGCTTGACAAGGTATCTTCCCATTTCTTTTCCTTATCCAATTGATTTGTCATGGATATGACTTCTTCATGATGATTTCTCTTGTATTGATGAAATTCCTTCTTGAGCTTGGTGTTATCTTCATCTCTTTCTTATACTTGAAGCTTGACAAGGTCAAATTTCTTCCTTATCTTGTCCTAGTCACCAACTTTTGTTGTCTTCTTAAGTTCCTCATTTTCCTTTTTTTTGTTAATCTCTTCCATGGTAGCCATGAGTTTAGTGAGGAGATCTTCTTCAAAATAATTTTCATTTCCTTCATATTTTAGGCTTTCTTTAGCCTTGATGTTATCACTCATATCTTCAACTTCCTTCATGGGCTCTAGATTTCCTTCTTGTTTTCCATCATTTTCTTGACTAAAGATCATTGTCAATGCTCCTTTTGAGTGAATATCATGAATTTTATCCCCTATGCCTTTTGCTGACGAACATTTTTCAAAATTGCCTTTCATAGAATTAGGTAGCCCATTCAAGATTTCTTTTATTGCTCTTGTATTATGTTCTTTGGATTCTCCATCCATCATGGTATCAGTAATCACTGATTTCTAGACTTCAATGCCTTGAGTCTTTAAGAAATTCCTCATTCTTGCCTCCCGTATATCAAATTTTCCATTGACCAATGAAGCCTTCACAAATTGATTGACTTTAATTTCAATGGTTGAGGGAGACACATCTTTAGGAGGATTGGAGACTTTCTTCCTTGGCTTCGCCATTTGTGTTCTAATGATAAAACTTCAAGATGTTAGGCTTTGAGTGAAGGTAATGGCTTTGATACCAATTGTTGGAAATACTGAGAGGGGGGTGAATCAATATTTCTTTACAATTGTTACTTTTACTAGTTAAATCACTTATATTTAGAACACAAAAATGAACAATAGAAGTAAATGCTTTTATTAATATAATCGTTATAATGGATCAAGTACAATACGGGTAGGGCTCCAACCATTGATGAAGAACCTACTTGGACTTTAGTGAGGCTCCGACCTCTAGGGCTTCAAACCTATCTTATCCAGGGCACCAACCTTGAGTTTAGGAGCACCAACTCCAAGGACACCAATCCTTTAGCTTTTCTTTGTCAAGATATGTTAGGCTGTTCTTCATGGCTCCCAAAATCTTCTTCAATGAGCCCTGTCAATCTTCAACAATCCCTTCACTTAATCATCACGTCATATCATCAATGACAACCTTGTCTCATAGAAGGTGTCACCACTGCTCTTCATTATACCCAAGCAAATATCTCTAAGGTCACATCCTGAGGACCTTCAACAATGCATCATGGTCTAGTGGATGTGCTTCTTCAAGAATTATTTAATGACTTCTCTTCAAGTATCTTCAAGTGTACTTCAAAGTTGCTTGCAACAAGCGATGCTCTCACAATGTTTCTCCAATCCTCAAATAATGCTACAATAGGTCTTCAAATGGATCTGATATATGCTTTGGAAAATGCTTCAAATAGCCACTATAAATGCCCCTCTAGGTTACTTCAAGGTCTGGTTCAAAGTGTCTCCAAGATGTCTTTCAAATGATCCCAAAAAGAACTTCAATTCTACTCTAGGATTGTCTTCAAAAGGCTATAATAGGATTGCTCAAATAAGGTTCTCCATTAGCTGCTCCACAAACTTATTTAATAGATTTGTAATATATGACTCTGTGTGTGCTAAGCCTACTCTAGAACATTGCAATCTACTTCAATATCTTTCCTCAAGATGGCTGCTCCAATATTACCTTAAGTATTCTTTAATGATTGATCTAAGATGTTCCAACATCTACTATCAGAATATATTTCACTGCTTCAAGATTTCTCACTGGTGTTTCTAGCATTGTTCCATCAACCAAGGTCTATACTTAATATTGTTCCTTGAAGAAGAACTTTGTTGTAAACTAATAACAAAGATCTGAACCAAAATTCAATCTATAATAAACATTGTGTCTCCAATGAAGATCACGGGTCTGCGGTGAAAAAACCAGTAAAAAAACACTCCCACGGATCCACAAAAAGGGATTTTCAAAACTCTGAATTATATACAGTCCTCAAAATTTTTTAAAATAATTTGCCCAACAATATTTTCCTACTCCTCGGCCTCTTGTAGATATCTCTGAAATTGTTGACCGAATTGATGGAAAAAGAATGAGCTCTGAAACCTCATAAATAGTGGTTTTTGTACAATAAAATGAAAGGACACATCCTTGTTTGTAGGTCATCTTGTGTAGGCTTCTAAGGTCAGATCCATGTCTAGATTTAATAAATTAAGTTCAAAAATTCATAACTTTCAAACTGCTTGGATTTTCGGGTTGTGAATACCTCATTGAACGACAAAAGTATGCTCTTCAAGTGGTGAAGGTCTCATGGTGACATTCTACCCATAAGGAGGTGAAAATTAATTTTTAATGTGATTGGTCATTGTTTAGTTTAGAAATATAGGACAACAACATTTTTTCATGGATGGGCTTCTCATGGATGAGCTTACTTTTGTTTGGTTTCTTCATGAATGCCCCTAGGCTCATAAATGTCATCATGTCCCCAATATAGTGATGTGTCATCAATTATATGCAGCATGTAGTATTTCACCATCATCGTATAGTCTTCCATTATCAAGATCATTGGAGGTATATACATCTAAGGTTATGGCTTCATAAGATCATCAAGACCATCAATGGTAAGGACATTCATCACATAAGTCATCAAGAGCTCCTAGATCATCAAGGTACACTTGGAACTTCTTCATTAGTGACTTGGCATCTTCATCAACGACATTGTAGCATCTCAAGAATATTTTCCATCTCGGCCACTTCCATATTAACATCAATGACAACCTAGATTAAGACTTCCATCCTCCATGACATTCAAATTATTTTCCAAATATACAATGTCTCCAACTTCCATCTTGAATCCGCAATCTTGAAACATCATGTGAGCCTGTAGTGGCTAGTATATGGAAATTCAAAAATTATGATAAGGAATATATGGTTGTAGTGAGAAATGAGAATTGAAATAAGATAAAAACTTGGAAACCCTAGTTCATGATGTGAATTGGTTGTATTTGAGCCATATACTACCACATCAGCTCTCCCAAAATACAATCAACAACTTGGACTTGAGTTGTTAACCTTGCTAGGAAGGATTTCCCAAAAGAATTGAGTGCATTAAGGAAAAAAACTTGAGCTAGTGTAAGGAAATGGATAATTAATGGTGATTACATGACCTAAATTGTTAAATTTTGGGTTGTTTTAAAACTATGCATGACGCATGGTGAAACCCTAGCTCCTTAACTGTATCTTATAGACATTTTGATATATGACATTTAGAGAGATTTTTATTCATGGTTGCTTGACCTTGGACATGGTGCTAGAAGTGGCACACTTCTTGAGGAGGTGGTTACCTTACATAAAATTAATATCTTCTACATGGCATGCATGTTTCGAATATGGTTGCTTGGCATAGGAGGTGGACCTGCCTTGGATGATGAGCACTAAGAAATAGGAGGAAAGGAGGTTGACCCTAGGAGCATTGGGATCACATGGCATACCTTAGGAGGATGAGAACTTCACTTGAGGATGCTTGGGTTGAGATCACATTACATGGGATTGATTATGGACCCAAGATACATGTCTTGAGAAGCATGGGATGATTGTCTTGGAAATAAAGAAGCCTTGTGATGAAGACCACTTGACACTTGCAACCCATGCTTAGAGAGTGCACCACCTGAGGATTGGTCTCTTGATGTGTATACCTTGGAGAGAGAGAAATTCACTTGGAGACCTTATCTTGTGCATAATATTAAATTTCTTTTATAATTACTCTAGTTTACCAATGTTGGAATCCCTCACCTACTCTATATAAAGGGAAGAAATTTTCTTTGTCTACACTGTACTCATTATTCCATCTATATAATTGTCATAGAGAGTTCCTAGTGGTTGTGTAATGTAATAGAGGAAGACCTAGAGTTTCTGATGTAAATCCTACAGAAGAAATGAAGATAAATGCTAGCAATAGGGATGAACTTGAGTCTTAGACTTCTTAGATTTTTTTTCCATATGGTAGTATGAAGGGTGTATTGAGGTCTAAAACATTTGTTTGTATATATATATATATATATTATATATATATATAATATATATATTGAATTTATTAAGCATATATGTAGGAACATCGATATTAGAATAGGAACATTTACAATGTATGCCTGTGTTGCAGCTTGTTTGAACTTTGAAGGCCTAGTTTGGAAGAAAGGACCTGAAACTCTGTAGGACACTTCCCTTTCTATTCCTATGGGGAGTATGGTTAGCACACAAATTGGTGATTTTTCAAAATAGAATTCTTCCTACATTCAAGACTACAACACAAGTATGCTCACTATTCCAGCTCTATCAAACCATTATTAATCCCAAAACAATCAGACAAGTGGGGTAGGTAATGATAGACAAGTCTAAATCATGGGAGCTCTTTCACGGGGCATGTTAAGGGCTAGATTCACTTTGCAGTTTTGGTGGTGCTCTACATCTATCTCACACTTCTCCAAAAAGTCTTGGACAATCTTTCTGAGATATTTGAGACTCCCAAAGGCCTCCCACCTATTCATGATCATGATCATGATATTCATTTGATTCTAGGAAGTGTTCCTCCAAACATCATACCTTACAGATATCCCTATGCCCAAAAGAGTGAAATTGAACATATGGTCACAAAAATGCTAGAGGTTGGTATAATTCAACCTAGTCAAAGTTCTTTCTCTACTCTAGTAGTATTGGTGCACAAGAAGGATGGATCATGGTGCATGTGACTGGATTATAGGGAGCTCAACAAGCTCATTATAAAAGACAAATTCCCCATTCCTGTCATTGATGAATTATTGGATGAATTTCATGGAGCAATTTGCTTCACCAAATTAGACCTTCGTTCAAGATATCAACAAAGCAGAATGAAGACTAAAGACATTCTGAAAACAACATTTAGAACTCATGAGGGTCGTTATGATTTTTTTGTCATGCCTTTTAGCCTTACCAATGCACCTTGTATATTTCAAGGTTTGATGAATCCATTTTCAAACCCTTCCTTAGAAAATTTGTGTTAGTATTTTTTGATGATATACGAATCTACAACAAGTCTTGGAAGGATCATGTTCAACGTTTGGACAGAGTGCTCAAACTATTAGGAGAAACAATTATATGCAAAAACATCCAAATGTTTCATTGGAGCACAAGAGGTGGAATATTTGGATCATATTGTATCTCATGAAGGTGTTAAGGTAAACCCTAGCAAAATTAAATCCATTAAGGAATGAAAAATCCCCACATCCCTAAAGCATTTGCGAGGATTTCTCGGGTTGACAGGGTATTATCACAAGTTTGTTAATAATTATGGGAGAATAGTGGCACCTCTAACAACATTACTGAAGAAAGATGCATTTTCTTGGAATCCAGAAGCAACGAAGACCTTTGAACATCTTAAAGAGACAATGTGCCAAGAACTGGTCTTAGCTACGCCAACCTTCACAAAAACCTTTATTATGGAATGTGATTCCTCAAGAAATGGAATTGGTGCTTTTTTAATGCAAGAAGAAAAACCCATTGCTTTCAAAAGTCGTCCAATCAAAGGAAAATATTTACACAAATCAATTTGTGAGAAGGAAATGTTGGAAATACTACATGCACTTAAGAAATGACGACCTTACCTAATGGGAAGATACTTCAAGGTAAAAACAAATCATGATAGTCTTAAAAACTTTTTAGAACAAAGATTATCTTCAAAAGAAAAGCAAAAATGGGTCACAAAGATGTTGGGTTATGAATTTGAAATCATCTACAAAAAGAGAATCAAAATGTTGTTGCAGATGCACTCTCAATAAAGGATGAGGATGTGGAAGCATTGCTTTGTGCCATTTATATTATCCAGCTAGATTGGATAAGCGAAGAAAGGGATGAATGGAAGAATGACGAAGAAGTGTGGGCACTCATTCAAAAGTTGCAGCAAGATCCCAGTACATCTGATACATTTAGCTGGAAAAAAGAGTCATTATGGTACACAGATCGCTTATACCTTTGTAAGAATTCCCAACTCAAACAAAATATTCTTAGGGAATCGCACACATCTCCCTTAGGAGGGAATTCAACATTTCAAAAAACTTACTATAGGGTTAAGAAGGAAATTTTTGGGATGGCCTTAAATATGATATTCAAAATTTTGTGGCGGAATGTTTGGTTTTCCAACAAAATAAAGCTGACACGATTAAGACCATAAGTTTATTACAACCTTTATCCATTCCAAGTCAACGTTGGGAAGAAGTTTCAATGGATTTTATCACAGGTTTACCCAAGTCCGAAGGAAAGAGTGTCATCATGGTGGTAGTTGATAGACTTACTAAGTATGCACACTTTTGTGCATTATCTCATCCATTTAAAGCCAGTACAGTTGCTACTGCATTTATGGAAACAATTCAAAAGCTACATGGAAACCCAAAGATTATTGTAAGTGACAGAGATCCTGTTTTCACTGGAAATTTTTAGACATAATTATTTCTTGTCTAGGTACTCAATTAGCTCATACCTCATCTTATAATCCTCAATCTGATGGGAAAACTTAGATAGTGAACAAATGTTTGGAAGGATATATTTGTTGCTTTGTATATGATAAACAGACACAATGGATCAAATGGTTGCCTCTCGCTGAATGGTGGTATAAAACTTCCTTCCATACTGCAACAAAAATGATCCCATTTATGGCACTTTATGGATATCATTCATCGTCCATCACATCATATTTAAGAGAAAATTCTAAGATTCAAGAAGTGGAATATCACATTGAGAATCAACAAAAGGTTCTCCAACTCTTAAATGATAACCTCACTTTGGCACATAATAGAATGAAACAATAGGCAGATCAACATTGCAACGAAAGAATTTTTGGTGTAGGTGACTAGGTATTTCTATAGCTACAACCATACAAACAAATGTCCCTCAAGCAAGCCAAGAAGAATAATAAATTATCACCAAAGTATTATAGTCCGTACAAGGCGTTGCAAAATATTGGTACTATGGCATACAAATTGGAACTTCCTACATCTTCTTGAGTGCACCCAATTTTCCATGTTTCATGGTTAAAGAAGGTTATAGGTGACAAGATCCTAGTTCAAACAATATTGCCAGAGCTTGAAGAGGAAGCAAAAATCATATTGGAACCTAAAGCAGTCATAGAAACAAGAACTTGGCAGCTGTGAAATCGATCAATTTCAGAGTATCGCATCAAGTGGAAGAACTTACCCGCTGAAGATTCTACATGGGAGGATGAGAATTTTATACAGAAGCATCCATAACTACTCAAGCATTGAGTACAACACTTTTTTGAAGGAGAGGGGCATGTTAGTTCCGTATAATACTAGTGTATTCCCTTATTATTATTGTCATTGTACCCCTTATTGTTATTGTTTACCCATGTTGTTCCCATATTTTTATTATTATGCCCCATAAAAACCCACTATTATTATTTTTGTGCTCTTACATTATTATTTTTATGTCGTCTCTGATTATATTGTGACCCCTTAGACTCCTATATATAGAAAGGAGGTCTTATCATTTGTATCATCCAAGAATTGTTCATTTGTGTAATGTAAAGGAGGTTGCCCCCTCGACGAGGCTACATTTTAAGTCATTGATCTATCTCTTTGTTCTATTTTGTGAGTTGGTTGCATAACATATGATGGATAAGTGAGGGGTTTATTCATTTTATGTCCACCTGTTAGTTTGAATTTCCATATTTTTACGACAATTTTAACTACTTTGTGTTTCTCGTGTTAGGTTTTTGTTGAGGTAGTTCTCGATTGTTTGTTCCAAAAATGGCATTTGATCAGTTGTCGATTCTTCGACCGTTTTGTAATTTCTAGATCCATTCGTGAAGATGGTAAAGGGAGGGCATTTATGCAGGGATGAGCTGAAGGGAACGGACTTTTCTGAAGCTTATTCAGAACAATATGAGTGGTTTGTGCAGGCGGGCTGGACAGAGTCATTAGAGAATTTTTGAGGGAAAAATTGGGCATCAATTTTTTTCTTTACAACAAAAAACAACTTTATAAGAACTAGTAGGATTCAATATGATGATGTCAACCATGGGGGATGATTCACAATTTTTTGAGTAAAAGGTAAAAAAGATAAAATAAAATAAAATAAAAGAAAATAAAAACTACTTTTTCAACTCGTATTTTCAACTTATCTCCGTACAATTTTACTCAAATTTCAAGCGGGAACACTCATTGGATGCAAAATTTATTTTTTCATCTAAGGAGTACTAATTTTGCATCTAAGGAGTACCCATGTTACATATTTTCGATGGACCCTAATACATGAAAAATGTGCAATACATGAAAAAATATTATTGCAATCACACTTTTTCATGTATTCATATTTTTCGTGTAGTAGGGTCCATCGTAAATATGCAACATGGGTACTCCTTGGATGAAAAATTAAATTATGCATCCAACGAGTGATCCCACTCTAAATTTGAGAAAAAACATAGGGAGATAAGTTAAAAATATGAGTTGAAAAAGTAGTTTTTTCTTTTTTCCCTCCAAAACTTGATGAGGTAATCTAATCTTATTTTATTATTCCCATTGTTATTTTATAATATTCCTTAGGAATCCCATTTTAGACCTCATAATTTCTCTAATGATTGTCAAAGGCTCCAGGGGTTCAAGTACAATGTTGCTAAGTCCATCATAGAGGGGTTTGATGGGAAGGTGGCAACTCTTGCTAACATTTCGTTCTCAGTTACAAAGGAATTCATTGTTGATGCAAAAGGATTGTCTGTTGATGGGGATAGATGGTTTAAAACCCAAAACCTTATGGGTATCAACATCGTACCTTTCCTTAAGGAAGAGTGCCAAAATGAAAATTGGAGGATGAATGTGCAGAGAACTGTTGAAAATGCAACAAGAAAATCCTAATTTAATTTTGTCTTTGAATTAAATTGGGAATAAAATTGTAATTCCACATCTCATGACAACTTGTATTAGTTAAATAAATTAATTTGACTCAGTTGGATTTGTTAATTTGATTTTACGGTCTAATTTGAGTAATGTAGAGTGTCTCCTACATTATAGGAGCCCTAGTTGAGTTTATTTTGAGTTGTAATTAATTAATTCAGTTTAACTGAGTTAAAGTCAATTAAACTAGTTCCAGTTGTTGGAGGAACTAGTGGGAGGTATCGTAGTGTGATGTTTCCTTCAGTGTAGTGTAGTGCTTCCTGCAACAATCAACCAATAAACTAATGATTCACTCATAAATAACTCATGCATATCAGATCTAAGAGTTACCCAGTTGAGATTGGAGTTCATGGACAATGTACTATCAGTTATATAATCATTCAATTGTATAGGTGGTGCATTCCTTCAGAGGAAGGCCTATGAGGATTGCACAATTCCAAATGAGGAATCTCCCTAATTCATAAGGGGCTAATTTCCAATGAAACAACTCAAGGAAATAGGGACTTGGGAAAGCAAAAAGTTGGTTAAGTATTGGCCTAGGCTTGTCTAGGAAGTTGTGAGACAAATAGAGATAGCGCAGATGTTACTCGGGCTTGAGAAAAGCATTGTAATCTTCTCATATTTCCTAACTAATGCAATATACATATAATAGGGGTTTTTAGTTTTGGATTTTTCTAAGAAATCATTGTAATGTGTTGATTGAATTTTTTCTCTTGCATGCTTCCTGATTTCATGATCGTTTAATTGTTTCCACTAATGAGTAGAGTAGATTCAAGTCTATTGTTTTAACATATTACAATTAGCAGTTTGAATCTATAAGGAATTTCTACATGGTATCAGAGCATAAATCACTCTAGAAGAGGAGAATATGAGTTTGTCTTTTGCAGGTGAAATCGAATTTGTAGTATCATACTTCAGAGCCAACATGATGTTGTTCTACAGATTGAGACTTGAATATTTCCTTGATGGTGGTTAAAACTATTTTTCTTAGAAGGAAAGGATGGAGGAAGTGTTGGAAGACAACGGGCTTAAGGAATTCATAGAAAATATGTTGTTAAGCCTCCAACAACTGATGATCAAGATCTGATACAGTAGATAAAATGTGTTACAAAGGCGAGAAGGATTATCCTAGAAGGAGTTCGAGATCATATTGTCTCGAACCTCCACAGTAAGGAGACTCCATATGCAATGTAGAAGGCCTTGACAAACCTGTTTCAAAAAATAAGTGACCACCGGAAGCTCGCACTGAAGGAAAAGATAAGGAAAATCAAGATGGAGAAGGGAAACATAATACCAAAGTACTTAACCAAGTTCACCCAATGTTGGGATGAGAATGGAAGTGTTGGTGTTACAATTTTTAAAGAAGATCTAGTCAGCCTAGCACTTATATGCCTTCTCAAGAGATGGCATAACTACTAGGACTCAATGAATGGTAGGGAGAAGCTACTAGAGTGAGAGCGTTTGTGGTCTAACTTGGTGCAAGAAGAGGTTTGGCGGAACACCAGAGATGGATCCTCATCCAAGCATGGTGATGAGGATAAATGTGCCATAGATGGAAAGGCACAGAAAGGGAAAGTGAATTCATCCTATTCCAAATCATATTCCAATAAGGGTAGTAAGAAGAAGGACATAGCGAAGATTAAATGTTTTCACTGTCATGAGCTGGGACACTATGCCACAAAGTGTCTGCACAAGAAGGTCGGCTAGAAGCCCTCAAGAGGGGAGGCAAGTGAATCTCTTACTTCACAATTCGAGCTAGATTTCACCCTTATTGCCTACATGGTGAATCGGTGATGGGTAGTGTGTGGTATCTGAATAGTGGGGCCTCATTCCATATTACCGACAACAAATAATTCGCCAGTGACTTGGAGGAGAAGGACCTCCAAGTGCACATAAAAATGGGAGATGATGGGAGGTATAGAGAAACCAAAATTGGTATTGTTACCTTTCAGAGGGAGACTGGTTCTCCTCTCACATTAAAACATGTCATGTATGTTTCGAGTTTGAAGAATAATTTCACTTCAGTTTCCATGTTGGAGGACGGTGGCTATGATGTGATATTTACCAAAGGAAAGGATTTCATTTGTCACATAGCCTTAGGACAAGTGAAGCAGATCAGGTTTCGGGTGAATAAACTCTACAAATTGGATGTAGAAGATAGTGTTTCTTTGAGCACAAAAGCATAGAAGGTGCAGAGCTGAGACATCACTGAGTTAGGGCATAGAAGATTGGGTCACTTGCACCATGGAGCTCTGAAGATCTTGCGCAAATTTCTACAGGACTTACTAAGGGTACACTAGAGTAGAGAGACACATTCAAAGGGTGTACATTAGGGAAGTACACCAAAGCTACCTTTCATGATAAAGACAATTGAGCACAAGCAATTCTTGAAATAATTCACTCAAATGTGTGTGGACCGTTCTCAATAGCCTCCACGGCCAAGCACGTGCGTTATGTAATATTTGTAGATGATTTTTCTCGTAAGTGTTGGATTTCCTTCATGCAGAAGAAAGATTAGATGTTTACTAAATATTATGAATTTAAAGCACTTGTTAAGAAAGACACTGGCAAGAAATTTAAATCTCTCAAGAGCGATAACAATGGATAATATGTGTCGAATTAATTCAAGAACTTATGTGATTCAGAAGGAATTTGACGAGAGTTAATAGCACCCCATAACCCACAATAGAATGGGGTGGATAAAAGGAAGGGCAATGTTACATAATCAAGGTCTACTGTTCCACTTGTGGGTTGAAGCATGCAAGATAGTTGTATATGTGCAGAACAAGAGTCCTCATCGGATTTTTGAGATGGGTACACTGAAAGAAACATTTTCAAGTAAGAAACCAGATGTGGCACATTTCAGGGTCTTTGGTTCATCGATTTACTGTCATGTTACCAAGGATGCAAGGAAAAATCTAGAACCAAAAAATAAGTTGGGAATATTTGTGAGGTACACTGATACACCTCATAACTATCAGGTGTACCTGCCATCTCAAACGATGATAGTGGTTCGTAGAGATGTGAAGTTTGATGAAGAGAAGGCCATGAGATGTTCCATTGGGAGGGAGATTCATTTTCATGGAGAATAGAATATTTTAGCTCCAAAGGTGATCCAAAATGGATTCAGCATAGCCTCCATATCAAAAGTCTTCAAATACAACTGAAATGGAAAAATGTTGAAGGGCTCGTGAATACGAAGCCAATGGTGCAAACTACATGCAATATGAGTTTAGACAGGGAAATTAGAGCTAATAAAAGATTCAGGTCAAAGAGTCAAAGCCTACGTCAACAGGACATGTGGCAAACCAGGAAAGAGTCGCAGGTACCTGATGATGTCAGCGCAGAAGATGATGTGGCAATCAGCGATTGGTTCAGACCTCAAGTGATGAGGAACAACGGTGATCTGAAAATGGGGCAATAAAAGCTTCTTGTCAAGCTTACAAGAACCTCTCCCACTCCAAAGCTTATATATTTCCAAGATCTTATGATTAACCAATTGCGGAGTTAAAAAGTGCTTGAAAATATGTGTATGCTTGTGTTTATTTTTAAAATGTTTATGTGGTTTAAGTTGATTTTCTTAAACCAATATAAAAACATATAACATTGAAACAGTGCAGAAAATAAGCATCACACATAACAAAAATATAAAATGGAGTTCACCCAAACCTCTTGGGCTATGTCTCCTTGAGCTCTATTCAACTCAACTAGGCTCTCTGGGATTATGGCATAAATTATTTTGCAAGCTCCACGCTCAAATCCATTGGTTTACAATTGAACCTATGGGTTTAGAGTACCATCTTACCCCTGGCTGTCCTCACTCTGCAGACAAGTCTAGGCTTCTCTAGACTTGACTCCTTCAATCAGTGCTCTGAGCTTCTTGAGCTTTTGGATTTTATGACTCCCCCAGAGTTCTCTTAACTGTCTCAGGAACTCCTTCTTCTGTCTTCAACACACTCTGGACACCAGCAACAACTTGATCATTTGATCTCTTTGCTATTCTACAGCTTCATTGCAGCTCCGTGGCTCTTAGAAGTTTGTTGTGATCTCTCTGGCTCTTGCCCTAGCTCTAGCTCTTGGATCTGACTCTCACAAGCTTCTGGGTTCGTTCGACCTCCAAGTGACCCTCTATCAATTCTGTGTTGTTATCTCTCGACCTCTGTGTGCATTCTCAACAACCTTCAACATTTGTACTCTTTGTGTATTTGTAACAAATCGGTTACAACCCTCCATCATGGAAAACCCGACTGTTTCACCACAAGAATCCATTTACAATGGAAAGGAACAGTCGGCATGGGAAACCCAATCGTTTTGCCTTCCTCTGGCCAAAAATGCCAAATAACGGAAATACATAGGAAAACACATCATGGAGAGTTTAGTTGAACTTCAAACAATATGGAATCACCCCTCTAAACCTATCGGGTCCATCATCCCATCTCATTTGCACATTGCATGGCGAAATGGCCAAAAAACCCAATACACAGGAAATACAAAGAAATCCCACATTTCTGGATTTCAGATATTATGAAATCGCGTCCATAATTCTCATCGGGTCCACCTTCTATTGGCATATCGCAATCTCTTAGGCGGAAGGTCAAAACCTCAATATACGGGAAATATAAATAAAATATGAATAAATTGGATTTCAAATTTTATGCATTCACACTTATAATTCACATCGATTCCACCCTTTATCAGCATATTGCAATCGCAAGTCATAATGTGCATTGGCCCTTTGTATTGTGGCCTCTCGATTCGCCGATTTTCGATCACCGATCAACGCTATCACATATCAACGAGTCACATGGTCACGGCTCTTGATCCTTCAACCTTACCGATTAGCAATCATTGATTCAATCACAACCATTGATCTATCATTTAATCCGACAGTTTTCACTGAACCCGAAACGGCAAATAGTCCGCTTAATCTCCGCCATTGATCCTGCGATCTCCAATCCAATGGTTGGCAGCATTTTCGAGTGGCCTACTTGCGTGGAGATTACCCGCTCGAAAAAGTGGTTTTCTATCTCCTGCGTCATGCCATGTGTCAGCCAATGTATGGAATCAGGTAGAGCTTGTCCAATACCGCTTACTGCTTGAAGCCTACCCGAAATACCATTTACTACCTCCCTTTCGGAACTCAAAAGGTTCGCTTGTTTTATTCATAAATCCATCGGTTCCGCTGAAATCCTTTGCACCTGTTTTAAGTCCTCTCCCTTAGTTTATTGCGATGCGATAAAGGAATTCCATGTGATGAACTCTAAGGGATTTTATGTTTAAAACAACATTTTCTCTTAACTCCCATTTATAAGAAATTGCCTCCTCTTCAAAGGATAATGGGCAATCTTCTTTTTGTGATAACTTCTTCATTCGAAGTCCGTTTTAGCCCATTAAAATTGCAGTAGATTTAGATTGAAGATATCTATGCAATGGGACTATTCCCAAGAGCATCCCTTGACTTTCATTTTCCTCTGTGAGGAACACTTTAGACTTAGGAGTCTATTCTAGATCCATTTTGGATCACACCTTCCCACTAAAAGAACTTTTGGTCTCCAAAAGACTGACATACTGATCTGAACAGTAAAGAAGAGTAATAACACCCTCTTCTTTCAGCCTCCATACACTTGCCTTGCATAGTGCCTCTGAACCAAAGCCTTTAACCACTTTCCTTCCTGGATGTGCTAGTCCTCCTAGGAAGAATTGTTTTCCTCCTTGACTTCATGCAGAACTCTTGTTGAGATGGTCACAAAAGGTAGTTTGAACTTATCTTCCTTGATCATTGATCCAAGGTGGCCCAAACCAATGTGAATTTGCATCTGCTTCACAAAAACTTTCATTTGTACCTGTTTGACATGTTGTCAACAACAACTATTAACAACAACAAAAATACAGACAACAACTGGATGGCCTAAACTCCTGCTTCAACAAAAGAAATAGATTTTCACATCTTGTGAACACCTCCATGTCTTACATCTACATACAAATGATATAATAGAAAACAAGCCCACAAAACATGCCTTTAAAACAACTGACCCTTCAATTCAAGCATGTAGAAAAGATCTCTAGGACTCTTTTTCAAAGATGAAGAACTTCATCATTATCTCCATCTTGGAGACCACATCAACTTTTCTCAAGTCAATATGACATGCATGTTTAAAAACAAATCAATCAACCCTTCAAGTTAATTACACATACATGTTTAAATACAAGGAAATCATCAACATCCCTGTGTTCATGCATATCATTCTTATGCATGCATTTCATCCTTCAACTTTCGCTTAGGAACACTATACTTTTGAAGATAAAATGAATATAATGTTGCAGAAATAAAGTGAGTCTCCTACTCAACTTTTTCCATTCACCTTCTTGGTAAAATCCTGCAACTTGCATCTCATTAACAAAGAAATGCAAATAGATGCATCAATAGACATGCAATCTTATTTGGATAAGAAATCTAACCATTTCTTACCAACCCATTTAAAAGGTCCTTCCTTTGTTTGCACATCAGCATCAACATGTGAATCATCTTGAAACACATCATTCATGGAATCTTTCTTTCCATTCCTACCACTTTCTCTTTCCACCTTCTTCAAGTTTCGTGGAAGCATTTTTGGATTCAGAGTCCAACAATTTTCAACAATGTGTCCCTGCTTATGGAAGTGAGTGCAACACATGTGCATCCTCTTGATAGCATGATTTTCCTTGTTCAATGGACCTTTGGCTCTTTTCTTCCTTTCCTTCAAAAGTTTCCTACATGTGGCCATTCTCTTCCAACATCTAGAAACATGATGGTTATCCAAACCACAAAAGGAACATGCAATTCTTTTCCCATACTTATATGGAAATTTACCATGCTTAACAGAATCAAAAGGAATATGGTTAGAACCAGATTTATACCTTTCTGTTTCACCTCTTTTACCTTCTTGAGGAGGTGAAATGAATGAAGAAGTAGCTCCCTTTGGAACATCATCAACCTCTTCAAGGCTGTCAGAGTTTCCACAACTCTCTAGTTCAAGTGTATGCTGATATACACCTTCTTTCTGCAAAGTAAGCTTCACACTATTGCATTCCCCAAGAATACAATCTTCACACTCTAGAGGTAGAAGACCTGAAATGAAACTCCTTCTTGGAACTGTTTCAATGGCCTTCATGGTAGCTTTGGAACTTTCTCCATAAGACTGTCCATAGCCAAGACCCAAATACTTAGGCCTTTCCTCAACTATTATTAGCTCAACACTACCTTGTGCATGTTTTCCCAAGCCTTTTCCTTCATATTCCATCTTGAACATTAACTTGGAACCTATGTCACTGGTATGTTTTTCAAAAGAATCAATATAAGCATTCTTAGAATAATTTGAAGAGAAATAGGAATTCTTTACCTCTTTTTCAAGCTGATACTTGACTAAGGATTCTTTGGCAACAAAAAGTTGTGTCTCCAACTCATGCATCCTTTTCAGGTTCATATTTGCAATATGAAGTTGCCTCTCCATTTCCTACAATTTGTTAGAAAGAAACTGCTTCTCTTCCTCCACAGAATTCAATTTCTCTCTAAGTATGTTGCTCTTCCTTCCATCCTGATACATTTCTCTCACATTATCCATCATGGTGAACAAGTCTTGCTTCATGTCTCCATCAAAGAATCTTGTGATCAAGGAGGAATCTGAGGATTTACTTGTAGAAGTTGTCATTATGTTAATGAACAAAAGAACTTCAAACAAGACTAACAAAGAGCTTATTTAAGAAACCTTTTGCAACAAACCTCTTGTGCTTCAAGGATTACTTTGAGGTCCTTTGGGATAAGAAGAATGCCTTCAACCCTTCTTCCTTCTTGTCCTCTCCTGGACTTAGCTATCAACAACTTTCCCTTCACCTCTGGAAACTCAAACAATAGTCAGCCTGCAAACAAGCATACAATCAATCCTTGACTGCCCAAACACCTTTCAGACAACCAATCTTTGCTTTGTTAATCAAGCATTCTGATCTGATACCACTTGTTGCATGATGCAACCTGCTCCATGGTATAACCAGTTATGATATAACCTTCTTTGAAGGTGGGGTTAATCAATCATAGGCTCTGATACCACCTGATTTGAAAATGGGGCACTAAAGGCTTCTTGTCAAGCTTACAAGAACCTCTCCCACTCCAAAGCTTATATATTTCCAAGGCCTTATGATTAACCAATTGCGGAATTAAAAATTTCTTGAAAATAGGTGTATGCTTGTGTCTATTTTTAAACTGTTTATGTGCTTTAAGTTAATTTGCTTAAACTGATATAAAAAAATATAATAGTGAAACAGTGCAGCAAATAAGCATCACACATAATAGCAATATAATATGGAGTTCTGTTATGCTCTTAACCTGCAAGACGATACCAGAATACCAAATATGCGAAGAAATATACCCAGAACATAGAGCAATGAGAAACAACAACAAGTATGTTATTATTCAGAAAGCAATGTTCACTTGCCTCTTTGAGGGGGCAACCTCCAATAGAGCCGAGCTCAATTACAAAATAAGACACGATGCTCCTCGCAGGGAGTCTGTATCCTTTATATATGATTCGTACATGCAATACCATGGAGCAATACCATGGTTCTTATTAATACCATCTATCTAATACCATGGCCCATTTGCAACTAACTGTGGTCCCGTTATTAAATGCGGGTTAACCACTTACAATTATTAATATGGGCTTTATTAACTCTTTACTTAACTATACTTATGACTTGATCCTACTACATAAATAAGGGGGCTAGGGTGGAACCCTAACATGCCCTCCCCCATAAGAATAGCCTTGTCCTCAAGGCTGAAGCTGCGGAAACTGCTGAAGAATAGTGGTTGGTTCCCAGGTTGCATCTTCCGAAGACGTGTCTTTCCACTTGACGAGGACTTCCTTGATCATGCCGCCATGCAAGTGTCATTTTCGTGTGTCCAGGACCTGTTTAGGTTGGAGCCAGATTGATCCTTCTTCATCTAGTTCAGGTAGACTGGTTTGAATTCTACAATTGTTCCCAATCACTTTCTTGAGGCATGAGACATGGAAAAATGGATGGATTTTTGCAGTGGGTGGCAAGGCTAGCTTGTAGGCCACTTCTCCAATGCGTTGAAGTACTTGATATGGTCCGTAGAATTTTGGAGATAGTTTCTGACACCCCTTACCTTTAATTGATGTTTGCTTATATGTATGTAGCCCCAAAAATACCTGATCTCCTTCTTGAAATTGGTGTTCTGATCGATGTTGATCTACCTGTTGCTTCATGTAGTTTTGAGCTTGATGAAGATTCTCTCTAAGATGGGCGAGCATGGTTGTGCGGTTCTGTAGGAGTTGATCCACTGCTTGTACCTTTGAGAACCCCTTGATATAATAAGTAAGGGAAGGTGGGAGTTGACAATAAATTGCTTCATATGGAGTCATTTTAGTGGTGGCATTATAGTTGGTGTTATACCACCATTCAGCTAGAGGTAACTACTGTACCCAGAGATGTTGCTTTTCTGAAGTGAAACACCTAAGGTAGGTTTCCAGACATTTGTTGACTACTTCAGTTTGACCATCAGTTTTTGGATGATAGGAAGTACTTAACATTAGTTGGGTACCTTGTAGCCTGAAGTGTTCCTGCCAAAAATTACTGGTGAAGACCAAGTCACGATCAGACACAATGGAAGTGGGCATGCCATGCAATTTGAAGATCTGATCCATGAAAGATTGAGTGACCAAAGTTGGTGTAAAAGGGTGGGGTAGGGTGTAAAAATGAGTGTACTTGACCACCATGATGATTGACTTGTTTCCTGACTTTGGAAGGCCTGTAATGAAATCCATAGAAACCTCCGTCCATATTGATGTCGGAATGGGAAATGGTTGTAATGTGCCTGGTGCTTTGACAGTCTCTCCTTTGTGGCGATGACAGATGTCGCATTCCGCTACAAAAGTAAGAATGTCCTTTTTCATTCCTGTCAAAAAAATGATCTTCGAGTGCAAGCATACGTCTTCTAAAAGCCTGAATGTCCTGCAGTGGGGGATGAGTGAAACTCCGCCAAAATGCTGCATTTGAGGGTGGATGTTGGTGATTGTACGACTCTGTCCTTGTAGCGCAGAATCTCATCCTGCCACGAGTAGCCCTTAGTGGAATTTGGATCCGCCTATAATTGAGTAATGAGTTGGGAGAGCCAGGGATGTGAAAACCATTCCCTGCGAGCCTCTTCAATCCATTCTAGAATGGGAAGGGAAATTGCAAGCAAGGTACTTTCATCCTCAAATTGGCGAGATAATGCATCTGCTACAATATTTTCATGCCCTTTCTTGTAAATTATCTCATAATCATATCCTAGCTTTTTGGCGAGCCATTTATTTTGTTGTGGTGAGGATAGGTGTTGCTCCAAAAAATGTTTAAGACTTTGATGATCTGTGCGGATTTGGAAGCGTCGCCCCAACAAGTAAGGTCGCCAAGTATCTACTGCATGTAATATTGCCATCATCTCCTTCTCATAGGTAGATTGTCCCAAATTCTTCTCACTTATTTGTTGGCTTGTGAAGGCTAAGGGTTGTCCTTCCTGTATTAAGACTGCCCCAATACCCGTACCCGAAGCATCACATTCAATGACAAAAGATTTGGTGAAGTCTGGTAGTGCTAAGACTGGAGTGGAACACATGGCATTTTTGAGAGCTGTAAAGGCCTGTTGTGCTTCATCATTCCAGAAGAATGAATTTGTCTTGAGGAGTTGAGTGAGGGGCCTCGTAATGTGACCATAGTTTCGGACAAATTTGTGATAGTAGCCCGTGAGACCCAAAAATCCTTGCAGGCTCTTCAAGGTCTTAGGTTGAGGCCACTCTTGCATTGCCTGGATCTTTTTGGGGTCCACCCTGACACCTTCACGCCCCATAATGTGGCCCAAATACTCAAATTCTTCCATGCCAAAAGAACACTTGGACATCCTAACAAATAATTTATGCTCGCGGAGCAGGTGCAAGAGCCAATCTACATGCTAAAGATGTGTGGCCCAAGTGCGACTGTAAATGAGGATGTCATCGAAGAAAACAAGGACAAATTTTCTAAGATATGGTTTGAGCAGGTGGTTCATAAGGCTCTGAAAAGCAGATGGTGCATTGTAAAGACCGAATGGCATGACCAGAAACTCATAATGGCCTCCATGAGTTCGGAAAGCAGTCTTTGGAATGTCAACTTCTTTCATGTGAATTTGGTGGTAGCCTGAACGAAGATCAAGCTTAGTGAAGAATTGAGCCCCATTTAGTTCATCTAGAAAATCATCAACAACTGGGATGGGAAATTTATCTTTGACTGTCAACTTATTGAGGGCCCTGAAGTCTAGACACATACGCCATTCCCCATATTTCTTGAGCACCATGACCATTGGTGATGAATAAGGACTAATGCTGGGACGAATGACGCCTGCTTCCAAAAGTTCCTTGATGATTTTTTCTATTTCATTCTTTTGGGCGAATGGATATCTATATGGGTGCACATTTGGTGGTTGGGCCCCTGGGACCAAAGTGATGCTATGATCATATTCCCCTCTTGAGGGTGGCAACTCATGAGGCTTGTCAAAGACTGGCAGATGGTTATTTAAGATTTGTTGCATCTCAGGATGAATCAAAAGAGAATTGGGTTCGACGGCCTGGATGGCATTAAGTTGAGCTATAACTCCATGATGGCCCTTTTTTAACAATTTTTCCATCCTATGTGAGCTAATGATAGAGGGAGCTCCTGCCTGGAGTCCGCAGAGGGTATGTGTGTGGTTGTTCTGCTTAAAGCTCATATATAACTCCTGGAAATCCATCGTGATTGGGCCTAGTGTGCAAAGCCATTAAGCACCAAGGACAATGTCACACCCTCCCATGTGGATGGCAAACATGTGGGTCTTTAACTGATAATCCCCCATTTGAAGTTTGACATTTTCACAGCGGCCGTCACATTTCATTGTTCCCCCATCCGCAATTTGGACTTGGAAGTTAGAAACTACTCGTACAAAACAATGCATTGCTTCCGCGACTCTTTGATGGATAAAATTATGTGTACTTCCACTATCAATCAAGACTACCACTGGGCGATGCTTAATAAAGCCTCTGATTTTGAGAGTTTGAGGCGAAGAAATCCCTACCAAAGCATGCAACAAAATAACTGGTTCTTCAGGGACATGGTCCTTCTAGTTATCCTCTTCTTCCTACTCTGGTTCCTCAAGTGGTGGGGCTTCCTCCGATGAGCTGTGATCAGTAGCATCAATTTGAAAGAATTTGGGCTCCTTGCATTTAGGACCGGGGGAGTATTTTTCATCACAGTAGTAACATAATGCCTGTTTTCTTCTTTCTGTCATTTCTGCAGGTGACACCTTTTGAACCTTAAGTGTTTGGGTAGTGCTGTGAGCCTATGGGGGGCGACCCTTAGAGGTGAAATTTGGGCGATTGGATTGGGCCGCTAATGCACATTAAACTTTATGAGCTACCTTGCAAGCCTCCGGGTGGGAGGGTGGTGTAGTCGGACGTGAGCTTGTATGGCCTCTTTAAGACCACTGATAAAACATTCCGTGTAGAACTCATCTTGTAGACCTATAGTGTGGAAAGCTAAGGCTTCAAAGGCTGTAATATATTCATCCACTGTGCCAGTTCCAGTCTATCGGAGCTTAGTGAGACGACCCAAAAAAGCAGAGTCATGGTCAAAAGCACTCCATAAGAGCTTTTTTGAATGTGTCCCAAGTCAAGGGCCTTCCATTGCAACATTGATGCCATTGCCACCATTGCCATCTTTCATTGTCCAAGTACATGCTCCCCACCATAAGCTGAGTCTTATTATCCAAGCTGTAATTCAAATTGAAATACTACTCCATTTGTGCTATCCATGCTGCCGGGTGAGAGCCATCAAATTTATGCATATCCAGCTTGGGTGGTCACAGACGAGATTGTTGGTCGGTGCCTTAGAGGTGAAGAGAGTGGCTAGACTCACCCTCACTGTGTTCATTGCCAATATATGCCTCCTCGCGGGCTTCCGCTTTGCCCTTAGAGAGTGTTGTAGTTATTATCGCCAGTTGGTCTTGGATGTCTTTCAAGGATTGTTCAAGTTTGTCGATCTTCTCATTAGCCATAGCTTGAGCTCTAGTTTCTACCATGAATCGATCCGATGTACTTGAAATTTGGGACTGCTCGAATTTTTTTTGGCACTAACAATTGAATGGTACCACCTTGCTCAGCTCGTCGTCCTGATTCTTATGGTCTAAGTCACCAATAAGCACCCTAGGGGGTCTCAGTAAGCACCCCAGTAGGTCTCAGACTTTTTTTCTAAAAACTCCTAATGGAGTTTTACTCCTTGCTTAGGAATACTACAGTTGCCTAATCTCTGAAATGTCAATGCTGCCAAAATTCCTACGAAAATCACGCCCAGGTATAGGAACCAACACAACTACTCAGATCTGGATGGAAAATCTGATGGATCTGAGAGATCTAAATGGCTAAACGGAGAGATCTTGAATGACGGAACAGATTTCTGCTACGGATCTAATGGATCTAATAGATTTGAATCGTTGTCTTGATAAATCTGAACGGCGGGACTGATCGCGGCTGCTACTGTAAAACCCCTACTTGCGAGATCTGATCTGGCAGAGATTATGTGGGATCCAGAGATAGAGAAGGGAACTATGGTCTCGAGGAGTGCCAGGTGCTACAGATCACAATATACATAAGGGTCTGACAGTAGGTTTCGGCCCAATGTTTTAGGGCACTAACTAAGGAGGATCAACCATACCCTTAGCTGTACAACCCGACTACCTTATCGTACGGGCAAGTAATCTCTTCGAGTGCTGTTCTCAGTGTACTGTAGCAACAAGACGACCGATAGTTTATCTATGGCGAGGTTTCAAAGGAGCTAGGGGGCTTCTGATATACCCAAAGGGTACTTGTAAGACAGTCCGTGCGCAGTTCTGTCTAATGCACTACTACTTGAAGGGGTACCCACAAGGGTTACAAGGGAGTCCAACAAGCGTGACCACCTCTTGTATTTCTTGAGTGCATGCCTCTCCAAATCCTTAGGTTTATGCGCTCAGCGACAGATCCCGTGGTTTAAAGACGCTGGAACAAGTCTCTAGCCAAAAAACAATTTTGCTAAAAAATGGAGGTCCCACCGACCCTGGAAAGCGCTCTGATACCACTTGTTATGCTCTTAACCTGCAAGACGATACCAAAATACCAAATATGTGAAGAAATATACCCAGAACATAGATAGTGAGAAACAACAGCAAGTATTTTATTATTCAGAAAGCAATGTTTGCTTGCCTCTTCGAGGGGGCAACCTCCAATAGAGCAGAGCTCGATTACAAAATAAGACACGATGCTCCTTGTAGGGAGTTTCTATCCTTTATATATGATTCGTACATGCAATACCATGGAGCAATACCATGGTTCTTATTAATACCATCTATCTAATACCATGGCCCATTTGCAACTAACTGTGGTCCCGTCATTAAATGCAGGTTAACCACTTACAATTATTAATATGGGCTTTGTTGACTCTTTACTTAACTATACTTATGACTCGATCCTACTACATAAATAAGGGGGTTAGGGTGGGACCCTAACAATTTTGAGAGAATGCATATTGTAAATAATAATGTCTTTCAAATTAATCACATCACTAGTATTTGGTGACATTTCGAGCCAACTAATGTGGTTCATCCTCAGGAAAAATGTAAAAAAATCAAACAATCCTAAAGAATAAATAGGAATGATGTAACAGGGTCCACAGTTCATTGTTAGGAATTAGCCGATAGTAAATTAGTTAATTAGATATTAAATTAATGAAAATAAGATTTATATATAAATAAGTTATTAAAATAATATATAGTTCAAAACTGACCATTCATCATTTTTCAAATAATTGTTCTTGCTCAATGAAAAAGCAAAGACGAAGATTATATGGAGAGTTATATGCTTTTAGAGATAGTGGGCATGAAGTTGGACATGCACCATTTTACCATATGCAATAGGACTATCAACTACCTCAATTTCATTTTAATTGTAAAATTAAATAGAAACTAAGATCCGATGTGGAATGTAAAGTTCACCTAAGAGGTGACTAACCCAATCCACCTTGTCCCTTCATTCAAAGCATTGTGATACTATGCCTCCATTCATGGGTCGACAATTGAACTTAAACATATAGGAATAAGTGTTGTGAAACCAATCAATGAATTTGAGCTTTGGCAAGATTTAATACTAGAAGGTACCTTTAAGATAATGAACAATTCTCTTTGTATATTTCTAGAGACTTTCTCATCGATCTAGCATAAACCAAGAAACCACACTCACA
Organism: Pinus taeda; assembly: GCA_000404065.3. NCBI lineage: Eukaryota > Viridiplantae > Streptophyta > Pinopsida > Pinales > Pinaceae > Pinus > Pinus taeda. The sequence goes on along the minus strand of APFE030666671.1, from coordinate 53,853 downwards.
CCGAAATAAATGTCAAGATGAATGTGAGTGAATTATATTAGGATACCAACCAACTATCCTTGTTAAGGGTATCATTGAATTTCGAGGAGGGACACTCTTTTATCATCTTAACATTAGATTGAAACGGAGTACTACATATCCTATTCCTACATAGTTTTTCCTTATGCATTTGCAAAGGATTATAAATCAAAATTTTGATGAACATGATTCATCAATGGAGGACTAGCATGATACTTGTGACTAAGATTCTTTTGTCCAATAGAAAGATCACAAACATATCATTCAACAACTTCAACAATTTAGCATCCCACCGATGTAAACACAAAGTTGAGGAATGAGCATGAACTTTAGATATATGAGTTTTGGAGTGCACTAATTTGAATAGAGATGATTGAACAGTATCCAACTCAAGCATAATGGTTTATGGACTTGTTTACACATGAAAGAAATATAAAATCAAACCAAATCCACCAACAATGAAAAATGGATCGTTGTTCTTAGTTATGGAAGAACATTTCAACAACTTAATACCACGAGACTTCTCATGAAAGACAATATTTATCCTAATGTTGATTTTTACTTGAAATGATCAAATAGAAAATATGTGTTTGACTCATCAAAACAACCCATCATGATGAAAGCATGACTTTCTGCGTCTAATTTGTTTATACAATTGTCAGGAAGATGTGCCCAAGTGATGCATCTAAAGACTTTGAGGTGACCAATGGAGGGCGTTGGAGGGGCTAATCGACTAATTCAACTAGCTCAATTGAGTTGATATACTAAATATGTAGTGTATGTCGGATGGCTCGTCTATTGACTTGGCCAGCGAAGTCAGTTAGGAGAAGTTGGATGAGATAGTTAAAATATTATAACTGTCTAGGAGGATATAAATATGTATGTGTTCAACTCCATGAAGTTAGTTAGTTATTGATATATATACCTAATACAAGAGTTCTTTGGTTGGTTCTCTACTACATTTTTGTCTCCTTTTCTCTTCCATGTGATGCACATTACTCTCTAACTTTACTTGGTGTTCCATTCTATTAATAACAAATGCATATTTTTCACTAGATTAACACATTGGTTCCATTATTGGCAGCTTTAGACCTCAATATTGTAGGTTTTAACCTTGCACAGATAATGCCTACAAATAGATTCCAAAAAAAGCTAACAAAAAAGCTATAATTGTAATCACAGAAAACATACACATATTTTTCCTTGGAATAGAAAACTGGTAAAACTAGAAAGATTTTTCACTATGTTCTTTTACAATGTTATAATAATAATATACTATATCTATATCTATATCTCTCTCTCTCTTTCTCTCTCTCTCTCTCTATTATATATATTTATATATTATATTATATATATATAATATATATATATATATATATATATATATATATATATATATATATTATTATATATATATATATATATATTGTGATAGCATTCATAAAACCCTAATATATTAACCACATATTAGAATATAAATGTAGTTCCTTTGACTTAATCTACAGAACTATGGGAAAAAGCAACATGCGCTAAAAAAATGCCTACCGTAAATGGGCAAGAGAAAAATAAAAAAATTTCCCAATTTTTTATCGAGGCACTTCCCTGAACCTTGTATAGTGGGCAACTAGTTTTATCACCCCTATTACTGACCAACTTCTCTAATCACATCTGTATCACATGTGGGACTAGTCATGCAAAGAGAAATACACATACCCAACAATTCCATATAACATGCTTGCATAAATTCTAACACTGGAACAAAAAGAAGAGTGGTAGGAAAGAAAGAATAGTAATTACATGATAAATTACACAAGAAAAAAGAAATTTCCATCGTAGAAGATAAGGTGCACTTCTTCATTCAAGTGCATGAGATTTTTATTGAAAAAAATCCATTTAGAAATAAAGAAATACATCAACCAACCACCTAATGAGCCAAATTGAAATTGATGCTAAAATTAACTAACCATGGGAGACCATGTTTGCACGAGTAGGTATAAAAAATATTAGATGATTTATTAGAGGAGAAAACAATAGAAGAACATACTTATGTTGAAAAAATTAAAGCAAGGTTCCATTAAAACTTCCACGAAATATTCTTTTTACCATACAAAATATATTACATATATTTCTCTTTGATAAAGGAGTCGGGTATATAGTTGAATGTGCACCACCTTTGCAAACACCAATAAATTCTGATGTAACAAGCAATAAGTTGACAGGTATAAATTCCTTGGCACCCATTGTAAAGACACAAGACAAGTGTAGGATTAGTTATTAAGAAAATGAAAATGCTTGGTGGAATCCTTGTCTTCGACTGTAATACACTTTTTGCAAATACTTTTGCAAGACTTTGTGGTTTTATGTTTATGCGTCAATGTTTAAGTCGGAAATAGTTGCCATGAGGTTAAGACTAAATATAAAATGTTTGAAAGATAGGTGAAAATATTGGTGTTATTATAATTTTTTTTCTTTAGAAATATTGTGGGAATCAACACATGAGAAGTTAGATTTCTTTGTTATCAATAATTGTTTTATGTAGATTGAGTCCCGAGTAGTGGAAAAAAGGGTGGAATTTTCACATTTATAACCTCGCATGATACCCAAATTTTTTACGACTCAAGTTAACTTGGTCTCTTATTCAACTCATTGGCAGATTGTCCAATGTAGAGATAAACATTGATGCAGTTGCTAGAATGGATTATTTAGAAACTTAATTGAAATTTCTAATGATATTGATCCCTACCCAAAATTATTTGGGATTGATTGGGTGTCTGATAATCAAGAGATCATTAATATGAAGAAATAACAGTTGGATTTTGAATCAAGGGATGTCTTAGTCATTGCTTCACTAGATCCAAGTGAAGGACAACATGATGTGGAACCCATACGAGAACAAGCAGGTGGAGAATCCTTGGAGGATATTTACAAAGTCACTACATAAATGAAGGGCTATGTCAACCCAGCTGCATAGGGTGTGTTAATTTGGCGAAGCATTGATTCGTGCGCTACAAATTTTGAGGAATGGTTAGAGAATTGACTAAAACAGTTGCATGAGATATCCACTAAAAAATGCACACATATTACCTGTGTAGTACATTGGATCGGGACATAAGTGGATGATACAACAAGGTATGATGGTATAGCCAATGTAGGATTGTTTCTTTACGAATTTTAGTTGAAGGTGCCTAAGCACCTGAGGTTATAAGCTTTCGATGTTTCCTTCAAATATGGGTACTTCGTTCAATGAACCTCCAAAATATCATGTGTGTTCATGGCATACTAAAAAATACCCTTAATTTGACTACATATTGGAAAATACCTCTTAAACTAAAAAATATAAATACATTGGGTTGGATTTCCCCACAACCCATGTGGAGAGCTATTTGATAATATGAAACAAGAAGCGGATACCCCAAGAGGAGTTGGTTCACATATTTGTCCAAGCATTGGACACTGTTCCTAGAAATTGGTATGTCGAGCTATAAGTGTGTAGAGCTACCATGAAATGGGATGAGATGACCAATAAATTCAAGACTACCTTCAGTTTCGCAACTAAAGAAAAATAATTGGATCATGTGCTTAAGGAATTAGAGCATATAATATTTTTGTTCAATAGATAGTCTAAACAAAGGATTGTGTTATTGTATCATGTTCATCAACATTCACAATAGGTGCAAGATTTCACAGAGTGTTACAATGTCACGGAAGATGTTGAGGGTGATTAGGATCAAAGAGATCTAAACATTCCAGAGACTGAAGGGGAATGCATTGTATCTGGGCCTGAGCTGGGAATAGAGGAGTACACTAAGTTGATCAAAATGAAGAAAGTAAATATTGGTAGCGAGGGAAATCCAAACATGGCTTTGATCATTAAGGACTACTTGGATGATGAGATAGTAGAGAATATAGTCTATTTACTAAGGGAAAATCAAGATTTGTTCCCCAATACTTTTGCTGAGATGAAGGGAATCACAGGATATTTGGGGGAGATGTGGATTCCTCATAAGCTAGATGCGAGAGTGGGTAAATAGACACCATACAAGCTTAATATGTTATATAAGAAAAAATTAAAGAAGAAACTTGATATAATTATTAAAGCTAGTATTATTGAGCTCGCTCGAAGGGTCAGAATGGAAAAGCCCCATGGTTTTTTAGAACAAGAAAACAGGGGAGATCTGAATCTGTGTCAAGTTATGAAAGCTCAACGATGCTTATCTGCATGTCTCATTTCCCATCTCATTTATAGATAAGCCTGGATATTTTTGTGGGTCAAGAAACCTACTCTTTTACTAATGGTCCTCATGGTATCATTAGATCCAAATTACTAAATAAGTCTAAAAAAAGACTACATTTGTGACATTGTGGAGTTCTTTCTAGTACATCATAATGCCATTCCCTTGAAGAACACACATGTCGTTGTTTTTAGAATTATTTTTGTATCATTTAAGGAGTTTATTAATAATTATTTAGAGGTCTACCTAGATGAGTGGATAATGTTCATCCTATTATAAAAACACATAGATGTATTGCGATTGATGCTAGGTAGGTGCTGACACTTGTAAAATACCTTTCATCTCAAATGAATCTTTTGTTCCCTATTTGGTATCTTGTCGGGCCATATTGTATGAAAGAAAGGGTTATTGGTAGACCCCACCAAGATTGCAATTAAAATATACCTATCTTTACCTACTTCAACTTGAAAAATACAAGCTACATTGTCTCATATTGGTTACGATCGGAAGTTCATAAAGGGGTATGCTCAAATAAATTCCGCCATGGAATACCCATTGAAGAAAGATGTAACTTTTAAATTGATAGAGGAATGTTAGTATTCCCTAGATACATTAAAGGAGAAGCTAGTTAGTGTACCTATTTTGATCTTCCTTGACTAGAGCAATGAGTTTCATGAGCACATAGATGATTTGTTGTTTGCTTTAGGAGTTACATAGGCACAACCATGGGAGGGAAATTTGGACCAATCAATTGCATATGCAAGTAGAAATATATCCATAGTCTATAAGAATTACACCACTACTTATCAAGAAGGATTTACCATGGTCTATTCTTTGTATAAGTACTAACACTATCTCTTGGAAAATAAATTTAAATAATACCTAAATCATTCAGTGTTACAATGCCTAGTGGACAAGCATGTGTTGGGGGGATTCATATGTGGATGTTTGTTATTATTCAAAGCATATTATTTTGTGGTGGTTTTCAAATCTAGGTGGTTGAATGGAGGCCTAGACCATCTGTCTAGAATTGCTACAGGAGAAGAGGCTTAGAGTTTAGAAGAAAAATGACCATATGTGCATTTGTACACTATTACAATGGTTGATGACTACTTTGAAAATATTGTGTAATTTATTATTACTAGATTTGTCAAATCTACATACTATCAATTGTTTGTTGATTGGTTATACAAATTAGGGGTTGCCGGGGTCATGTGAAGGTGTGTCCTACAACATGGACACTTGATGATCCTTACTAAGGTGCATGGAGGAGTCGCGGGAGGAAACTATGAAAGGAAAAATTCAACACAAAATATTTTGTTCACGGTTCTATGGTCATCGATGTTACATATAGATGCATAGGTGTTTTGTAGGAGCTATGACATTTGTCAACGAGTCAAAAAACAATCGAGGGATGAGATGCCTTTATCTCCTAAAATTACATTAAAGAATTTTAAAAAATTCACCATTAAAATTGGCAATCCCATCAACCCACCTAATAAAATATCAGGCGCAAGGTATATCATCATTACTATGGATTATTTTACTAGATGGGTTGAAGTAGCACGTGTGAAGGATTGTAGTGATGAAACTTTTGTGTAGTTTTCATTTGAAAATGTTGTCATTGAATTTGGGTGTCTTAGAATTCTAATGAGTGACCATGGGACACATTTCCTAAATAGGACTATTGAAGAATTAACACGGGAATTCAAGAACTACCACTAGAATAGTATGCCCTATCATCCCTAGCCCAATCGTACAATAAAAGCTTTCAACAAGATTTTGGAGAATGTGCTCACTAAGGTATGCAATTCAAATGAAGATGATTGGGACATCCACATTCCACTTGTCCTTTGGGCATATTCCATAACCTGTATGTTCTTGATAAGATACACACCATTTAAGTTAGTACATGAACATGAAGTGGTGATTCCAATGGAGTTTCTAGTGTCGAGCTTGTGCATAAATACCTATACACAGATGATAGAGTCTAGTGCGATAACACGTAGATTGGAAGAAATAATAAAATCAAAAGAATGTTGGTTGCTAGCAAGATGTCATCACAAGGTGCAGAAAGCATGGTATAAGGCCTAGTATGATAGGTGCATCAAGCATAAATCATTTTGACCAAGAGACCTAGTGTTACTATATGATGGTAAGTTATTTAAGCACCCTAGAAGGTTTTAAATGCATTGGTTGGGTCCATATAAGATCACGAATGTGACTGACGTTAGAGTAGTACAATTCGAGGCATTAAATTGAAAACCACTAGAAGGTTATGTGAACAGGAATTGGCAAAAACTATATAAGGACAGGAGATCTTCTATGCACAAGTAAAAACAATTATTCTTAACCTTTCCCTTATATATAAGTAGGTGGTAGGAATTTTTGTTTTCGGTTGTGTTGTGGAATGAATCCATTTGTTTTGTCTCGGTGGGATTGGTTATCCAATGAATATATTGCATGGAATTTTTTTTGGGTGTAAGGGGAAGTGATAGTGTAGGCCATTTACTAGTGAAAGTATCAATTGTCATGATAAAAGCCACATTTTTAGGCCGTCAAAGATACGAAGTGAAGTAATTATTATTTTTATATGATTGTCGGCCAACTTATTAAGAGAGGATAACAAGGATTGCATAAGATGAGTTGGCACGTGTTCTCATAGCCCACACATTAGAGTATAAACCCTACAAATGACGGAATGACAAATTGGAGGCTCTTCCTAGAGATGGATATGACAACATTTGAGGTGAGGTGGAAGGATTACAAAGTTCATCTTATTCCCACCATCTCGTCCCATAGTGGTAAGAAAGCCTCACATAAGGCAAAGTAGGAACTCTATGATTCATATCAGGTTGCAATGGGTGAAGCCGTCGACATGGTGTGGTCACATAATATGATGGTCTGATGATCTTCCTATAAAATGAGTAGGAAAAAAATGATTCATTTGAATGATAGTTAGTCCGATGAAGAGAATTGAGGTTATGAGACAGTAGAGAGTTGATCCTATAAAGCGATTAAGAGTTAAGGAGGTGGGGAGATGGAAAGTTGAGTCCATGAAGTAATGCAGTGTGAGGAATTGATTGAAATTTAGGAAGTGTAGAGCTGCAACAGTTTATAGATAGGGGTCGAGAGTTTAGACAGAATGGTGGTTGCTTATTCTAGAGTCTATGGCTATGGGGAGAGGAAGCATAGGTCATTTTGAGAATATAGATGTGTGAGATAGCCTGGGGGAGAGTATAGTTGAGTCAGACAACTTATTCCAACACTGCTTGCTCAAGGTAGATGTGGTAGAAATAGGAGAGGAAGTGTTATAATGATCCCTGTAGAAGGGATCATAATATCCAAAATGATTCATCCTTGCATGTGTCATGGGATGGCATGCAAGTCTTTTTGAAGTTGGGTGAGGAGAATAGAACAACATTCCATTTGGTGTCTTGAATTGTTTCGGTTTGTAGGGATAGGGTTTAAGTTTACTAAAGAGAAAGGCTCTTAAAAATAAGAGAGAGAGGAAAAGGGTTGAGTGGGTTGGGACGACCTATAGGTGTGCATTGAATGATTTTTTGAGGCATTTTTTCTAGTTTTTGGTTCCACGTACACAACACGTTGAGATTTGTGAATATTGGGAAGAGGAAGTAGTAGAAACACGTGAAGGAGAATTTCATAGTTAATAATGGTGCAAGTGCAGAGGAAAAATGTGGAGGGAATATCCTGAATTCAAACAAAAATATCCACAAAAAATATATGTTGGTAAATTATCTAGTTAATTATGGTAAAACACAAACTATGTGGGGAATAATGGCTTTTTCTATTCTTCATACCATTGTAAATATCCAATGTAACAAGTATAAAACGATAAAATTCAACTTAGGAAAGAGCTTCTAGTGGTTGAAGAGGCTTTTTGATTTGGAGCTCTAGTGTAATTAGGGTTTAGAAGCGTATTAGGGTTTTTGTTATGCACATAATGTTGTGTTTTGTAGTGATCACTCTTGCAATCTTTGGATTAAATAATAGGTTGGTGAGCCACGAGACTCTTGTGATAGTGCAAATGCAATGTATTTTTGGCTGCTCTCATTAACTTAAATAAATATTAGGTGGTTTTTTGTAGTTATTGTGTTCTTATGTTTATTTAACGTTTGGTTCTCTATGTGATATTTAACTTTCTTAGGCATGGATGAGTAAAGTGATTGCTCTATTATGGGGATTTTCTTTTCTTCCTGTTGTGTTGTGGATGTAAAGAGAGCACTGCAGTTGGTATGGCATTTTGTGGGTGAGGTTTACATGCGTTAAGAGGTTACAAATAATAAAAAATATGGTTTATACTGAATCCACATCCCCCTTTCATCTGCACAAACCTTGTTCTCACAACCCCCCTTAGGTGCCTTAATTGAGATGATTTCTGCTATAGGGGGGTTTCTGCCAAGGATGGTACCAAGAGGGATTTTGATAGGAATACTGTGTGCACAAACCCAATTTAGAAACCAAAAAATGCCCAACATAACATGGTCAATCCATGAACATCCATGAGTATTCCACTAGAAAAATCATTACAATAGATCTTCTAAACTAACCTTAAGTTTACACTATGAATATTATATTCGTTTAGATTCCAAACTTGTGAGTTATTTATTTTCTGTTTGTGCATGAAACAGACAAATAAAATGCATAAATTAGAGAACAAAATAATAAAATCACACACCATCATAATATAAATATTTTATGTAAGAAACCATTATGGTAGGAAACCCAAGTAGAAGGTGAGGCTACTCTACTCTCTATTTCTTGGTATGGAAATAATGCAATTACAATAGATATCATCACTCTCTATGAGTTACATAAACATGTGTAATTGTATCCTAATACATAACGCTAACCCCCTCTATTTTCCTCTCTCTCTATCCATTATGAATCAGTCTCCTGAATTATGGAACAAAATACAATCTAATATAATGGATCCCTTGCTCCTCTAAGGGGCTTGATATAAAACATAGCTCGATAGTCTACGAGGAGGTTATGTTTCACTCATTCAACCCCCAAATAGTGTTATGGGTTTGAAACTTGTATTTTCTTCTCCAAGTTCCATACACAGCTAGCCACATATACATGAATAATGGAGGTTGACATGACATCCACTCATACCATGGCGGTCAAGCATGGTTGGTCAATTTGAAGAGGCATAAAATTTGCATATAAACTCTGATTGATGTGAGTCTTGTATTTATGGAATTGTATTCAAGTGTATAATAGTGTCATAGGTTCTTGCACCAAAGAAGGAAAATCAAAACTAAAATAACATAGGAAATACTTAGTAAATTGATAACAAAGTTCACCATATGCGTTATGTCTTTAGGTCTGCTTCATATGACAAATAAATACATCAAAAATATGCAAAGTACATCATTACACAAGTTTCCATGAAATAGTACCGTCCAGCCTGCAAAAATAGTCTTTGATGTCCTCTAGGAAGATAATAACACATGTTCCTTGAGCTTCAATGGCTTGATCACGAAATCAATGAACATGGACTTGCATATTCTTCTAATAAAGGGGTTTCTCCTTCAAATATTTTGTGATGGATTTATTGTTTAGCATTAAAATAATATGTTATACATTTTAAATGTGGCTTGCCGTGTATTGAAACCTCCAAAGTTCTCTTTTATTTCTTAATGTGTAACAATTTCAACCCATTGATAGATAAGGGGTTATAATTCTATCATGAACACAAGAGCTTGCCTCTGTAAATTGTTTTTAAAAGCTAGGATGGAGGAATTAAATGCCCCATTGTGGTTTAGGACACAATAAATCCATGTGGATATACTCCATGTTGATCTCCTCCACCATAGCTTACACAATTTCATGGATGAAGTGACAATATGAACTCTATTCCCTAAGTAAAAGGCCTCTAATACACCAAATATTCCATTAATGGGAAGAAAAGACATATTTGATTAGCTTCAAAATATTTCTAGAAAACAAACTTCCTTGGAGTTATCTCATTTTTCTTGGGAATCCACCTCCTTGGAATTATCCCATTTTGGTTGGGTTTTCAAAAAAACCGATTTAAAAAACAATCTTCATACCTTTGCATTGGATTAAAAGAGCCTTGTTTCTCATATTAGATCCAAGAGTTGATTTAGACAATAATACTATATAATTAAGTTGGTTGTAAAAACCATTTTAAACTTAAAAATATTGATGAAAATAAATAAATAAAATATCGATTTAATTTAATTGATTGCTATTGCTAATTGTAAATTTAAAACTAAAATAAGTAAATATAAAATTCTGCCCCCTTAGGGACCACCAGCGGGTTATTCGACGTGGTTTGGTTTTCCTTGATTAAGGGTGATGAGTGAGCCTGGAGGAAGCATGCAATGTGTTTGAGGTAATGTATCATGGATTGCTATGATTGCAAGGTATTCACACTATGGATCAAGTAGTATGGAGAAAAAATAAGAATCGAACATGGGAATGTAAGTGCATTCCCATGGACTCCTCAAAGTACTACTAATGTTTAAAAAACAAAAAGAAGAGAAAAAGTATTTTGTAATTGAATTGATTTCTTTTTTAAACAAAAGCAAATGGGTATCTTTTTAATAGAATTGATTTGTTTTATAAACAGATGGAAATAGGTAAACTAGTGTAACCTTTGGTTAGGCATGTTTTTTTATAAAGTTTAGATGTAGATACAGGTAATGAGGGGTTGTCCTAAGTTATCCCAAAAAGTTTAAGAGGAAAATGTTACCTTAAGTATGTAAAGGGATCATTGTGTTTAGTTTGTGAAATATTACTGTGTAAATAAGTCAGTTCACCCATCAACAGAAGGGGAAACAAATTTAGGACACACATCCATGTGCTTGCTTTGCCATTATTTAGGTACTCACTAAATGTTGGTGTATATTTAGTTGCTATCCACTCAACATCTTGCAAATAACCTTCAACGTATTGCTCCCACTAAACAGTAAATAATTAAAATACATTTGAGTGAGAAAAATAAATTAACTGAACCTTACATTGCTCTTTTCCGACCAATAGATAGGTAATAATTAAAATACATTTGAATGAAAAGGATATATAAATAATAATAATAATCATTTACATCTTATTAAACACGTACCCCATCTTTTTATATGAAGGCTGACATATCCCGCCCTTGCATTTTCACAACTTGAGCAGTCAAGTCATTCCATGTGTTGATGATGAATTTGAATTCCAGTTTGAGGGATTAAGGGATTGGTACATCAGAGCAAAATTTTGTGCCACTCTCCAAAACTTAGAGCCCAAATATCAACAAAGTTATTAATTACTTGAGCCAGGAATAGTTTTGTTGATATATTTTGATAAAGTTCCTTGCCTCCCATCTTGGCAGATCGCAATGCCATGGAAACTCCGATGCGTATTTTACGTGGAGAACAGAATGTTAATAAAAAAAATCAAATCAGGAGAGTGAAGAAGCAACAAAATGTTAATAAAAAAAATCAGATTAGGAGAGTAAAGAAGCATAATCATGTTTTGTTTTCCTATAGGTAGCAAAAATGTGTACCTTACTAAAAACGCTTGGATCGACATCGGTTTCCTCCCTTTCTAATAAAACTTTGTAAGAAAGTTGAATCACATCATTTGTGACAAACAATTACATTAACTAGTTCAAGAATTTAAACAATGTTGTAGTTATCTATGTGTTGGGATGATGGTTCTACACAAGGATAACAATGTGTAAACATATATGATATTTTAATTTTCAAGTACCCTACCGACAACCAAGAAAATCAATATACTCACTAGTTAGGATTCTATCAGCCTCCTCATATTTCATCATGGCCTTTGGAAACTATCGCTACAAATGTTATTTTATGACAATGCTTAAAGACCACAGTGTTTTCATGGTGGTAAATCATTTATCTAAAAATTATATCTTTCCTTATTACCTGCATAGTGGAAATCGTCACTTCCCACATTGCAAGCTTATATCCACATTGTTGGAAAAATTATGGACTACTACATACAACTATATTTGATTGGAACTCCAAATTTATTGGCTATTTTTAAAGAGATTATGGTGATTTCTAAGATGTTAGTTACAATATCCACAACTTCGCATCAATAGACGAGTAACCAAACAAAAGTTGTAAAACATACATTTGTGTAGACACTCCACATGTATTATACCAAGAATAAACGATGGGATACATATCTCCACATATTGTAGCATAGTTAGAATACCATAGTGTACCCATCCAATGGATTTTGTCATTTTGGAGTAAACTTTGCATATTGACTATGGACATCCTCTCCTAGTGCTTTATAAATTCACTACATCAATTGAAGCAACAAACCTTGCAAGAATCTCTTTCAGGTGCCTATCCCACATCCATGAATAGAAATTACCTTGTGCAATGATAAAGACACTCTGAAATTGCCACCGACTTGCATCCACGTTTAATATAAGTGATAATGTTTGATTATGCCTTTAGAAGCACCATTTCTAGGGAAGGAATCATAACAAGCTTAAATTGGTTTCATATGGACTTTACATAGTTTTTTGACAAACCATATATAATGTATTTGAGGTTGACTCATAGACATAACTTGAGATCCATAACACCATGAAAATTATCAATTGAAGTTGTATGAAGTACCACAATAACAAGAGGGAATTGAATTTTAATCCTTTCATTCATCCATCCATCACATTCTATATTTTTAACTAACGCTCGTTAAAGATACATGCTTGAATGTGTGTATACATTCCACCAACAACAAGAATCCCCCCACATACATGGTTGGTCACAAGGGATGCCTCCAAGTGAGGTCAAAGAAATCTCTCCAAAAACCCTAGTTAGCAGCTTTTCTTATATAGAGCAAAAAGAACATTTTACAAAAATATGGGGAATTGATGGGAAAGAAGAGGCCTTTTAGACCATTGAAGGGAGAACTCGTGAAAAAATTGCCAATATGACTAAACACACTCTAGTAATTAATTTAGAATGTTTTATATACTATTTGATTATAATTATTCTTTATTTAAACAAACAATGAAATAATAAAACAAAAAAGGCATATTCCTTCCCTTATGTATAATCATGTTTTTCAATCTTTGTATTTTTAGATATTTAATTAATAATTTTCTTAATTATATGGATTATGTTTTTTTTGACATTTTAGGAAATGACGAAATGTAACAATTTAACAATATTAATTTTTTTAAATATGCAAAAATGAAATTAATTAAAAATTATTGTGAACAACATATAAACTTGATTCAAAACAAGGTGTAGATAAGTGATCATATTAAGAGATAATGTTAACTATGTTCTGCAAGAATGTATATAGCTGATTTTTGGGTAGTTAAACAATAAATAAATTAAAACACCCATTTAATTTAAATGACATCTTTGGGTGGTTAAACAATAAATAAATTAGAACACTCATTTAAATTAAATACAAGTAAAAGATAATATATATTAAAATACATACTTCATAATATAACTCATGTTCTTTAGATAAAAAAAATTAAATTAAATTATAGCTTTATTTTAAATTACTATTACTGTTATTAATTATAAAAAAAAATTAGACATTTCATAGTGGTTTATGTCCACTTAAAAAGAATATCCTTAAACTATAAATATCCTTAATCTTTGTTACAGTGTTATAGCCAACATCAAAATATAAGAAATAATATAGACTTTAGACTTTTAAATTTACGAATTTTGGTAACAATATTCTAAATGATCTCAATTTTTCCGAAATTCTTTAATAACTTCTATTATTTTTGAGTGAAGGCGTGTCACAGTAAAATAGAATCTCTTCCACCATTTGTCACAACATAATTGAAGGTAACTAACGAAACTAGACATTGAAGCTTACGATTCCTGCAATATATTAAAAGAAACATAAAAGACCACTCGAGAGCTTATGAGATGAAATCTAAGGAGAACACAACATCTTCAACGTTGGGAAAGTGAAGAGTTTTCGTTATGGTCCTCCACAACGTAAGCCATTCACAACAAAGGAAAGCTGTGAGAATAGAACTAATTATCTCCCTTCTTGGTGTGATTTAACCTTTTGAGATTGAATTGCATGCTTCTCATTATGGGATAGGTTTTGTGTTCAAATAAGGAGGCCATCTTCTTGTTTATCCTTCTGTTATCTCAAAATCAGACCCTGGAAGGCTGCAGACCAAGAAGACCTCAAGTAACTATTTCAAACCTACTTTACGCTGAGGCTTAGCCTCCTCAACCTGAGAGGGCTCTCTCTAAATGGATTAATGATTTTGATTAAGGATAAGATGGCTAACTCTTATAGAACAACTCTGAAAAATATGAATGGTGGAAACAAATTAACAACTATCCATTGGGCTTATGGAGTCAATATGTTATGAAACCAACTCAAGAAAAGATAGAAAAGATAGATCAACGACTTAGAATTCAGCCTCTTCGAGGGGGCA